>VZTU01022767.1:14895-29934 GCA_013400835.1 Zapornia atra
GGTTGCCTTAGTAACCCAAGTCCAGTTGTACAGACTTCAGAAAGACTGAATAATTTTATCTTTCTGAAGCACCATTGTGCCACTGCACTTAAATATCTTACGCATAAATAGATCTATATATATATATTACCAAACTCCCTATACAAACTTTGAGGTATCTCATGCTATGGGTTGCAGAAGACACTGCTTGGGAAAGCTTTTTCTTCTTCTTTCTTACCATTTGTGATCCTTGTGGATGTTATCTATTAAAAGAGCTAGCACTTACTCATTGTTCCTCTTTTTTGGGGTTTGTTGGAGAGGAACGACCAACACCATTACAGAGATAAAACTACTGCTCCAGCTGTGCCGTGTGTAACAATTAATCTTGTTCAGAAAACAACTAGTTACCTAAAATTGATTTTAATATATGAGATTGTTGGAATGTTCAGTAAAATCTGTTAGAAAGAACAGTGATGGAACTCATCCAGTATGCTTTTTCCTGTGAATAGCTTTTGGCTACTCAAATTTCAGGCCTGAATTGTACATAGCATGCTATTAAGTTGTAATAATTGAAAGTTCTAGAGAAAGGAATCTAACGATACCCAACAGAACAATTTTAGTTCCATGAGAATATATTTAATTAACCCTTAATCATTTTCACTTTTATGACACTGGAAACACTTCTAGGATTTGATTTACAAAATTATTATGCCATTAATAAGAGAAAGATACTATTGACATACCAAAATCCAATTTAATTACTCTCTGGATTCCTCCAGAGGCAGGGAGAAGCTTGCAATTTTCTGACACTATGTTCCATTTTTAATATTGCAAAATAGACAATACCTCCAAGTAGGCCACAAATGTTGCATAATTGCTTCTGAACTACAAGCACAACTACAACAATGTATTCTGGCTACCTTGAAAGTTCCTTTTTGGCTTTTTCTGTATCAAGTATCCCACTTCAATCTTTACTTAATACTGCTTTTTAGAAATATCCTCACATCTAAGAGCTTCTACAATCACTGTCAAGAACTTTCTATTCTTTCATTTTTTAAAGGCACAGTTTGTAGTGTATTTAAAAAAAATGGAAATTACTTAACTATTTTAGGTGTGGATAGTTCATCTGGCTGCTCCAGAATTTGTATATAAAAAAAATATCTAAAACTTGTTTTCAGACTGTCAATAAAAGCATGCCTGATAACTTGTATAATGAATAGACTGATAAATCTTAATGAAAGGCCAAAATTTACGTACTGCAAAACCCACATGAAACAGAGGAGAAAATAACCTAATAGACCTGGGCCATTAAAACCTTGAAAAAATGCTGTCTTCTGCACGCCATGCTCCACAGTTCTGGCCAAAGCAACATGTGTTCCTATATAATGCCACAGGAGCCTGACAGCTCAAGGTGCAGTCTGTCCTGGTTGCAATAAAAAAAAAAAAAGTTAAAAGAAATAATTTTGGTCCACAGCCATGGCTCACAGGCAACACATCTTGCTTTCCTTGCTCTTTTTTTACAGTTTTTCAAATTCTCCCAAACACCTCAACACTTCTGCATTTTCAAGACCGTGTGTGTGAAGTCCCACTTCCTCTGAAGTTTATACAAATTAGGCCACTGATATTTGTCACCAGAAATTCCAGATATTCATTACAGAGAGATATTGGATAAGATAAGCTGAACAAATTGAGATTTCTTCAAATAGTTCATTCCAGCAGCTTGCCCTGCATTGTAATTTTGTGTGCAGCTATCTTTATTTCTCCTGTGTACTGTGAGCCTCTGTGGCAAAATAATCGTATCAAGCATTTAGACTGGTATGTTATCAGGGACAGATTTTTTTAAATTCTCAGCTACCAGAGATAGAAATCAAATGTGCTTTAAAGTGCTCCATGGAATATTCTATCCCTTTTCTTAATAGCAGGTTATACATTTATTGTATAACTGCAAAGTCTGAGCCAAGAATATGTAATACTGTTTTAGAAAGTACTACTGAGTAGTTCTTATGGTTAGTTTAGCTTTCACTCACTGGTTTAATTAAACCTCTTCATTTTATATGTATCCTTCTCACAAAAATAGCATTAAGGCTGATCTTACACTCTAGGTGTCAAAGGTCCAAAAGATGCAGTATCCGTAAGAGTTAAATCAATTAATAAATGTGGAAGAAATGTATGTGGTAAAATTATTTAAATCCATCACTTCTGTAATACCAGACTGATAATGTAAACAGAGATTATGTGAATATCACCCTCTGATTTGCAATCCAGAAGAAGGAAGACATTGCAAGAGGATAATGACTATCCATTTCCAACACCATATGATAGTTCATAAGACTTTAAAAGTCAGTGACATGGATAAGAGGAAATAATACTCTTATTTTTCATAACCTATAAATATAGTATGCAATTTTTAAAAAAAAACCCAGCCACAAACACAAATACACACAATACATACACATACCCACACATACACAACATTAAACACTGCAAACCTAAGGAAAGCCAAGTCTACAGTTACATGTGCAATATTACATCACTGCTGCTTTCATTTGGATTATTACATACTTGCTAGTTACACGTTCACAAAGTATGGGACTTGTCCCATTCAGTGCAAGAATGTACCTGTTTTGATCAGACTTATGCAGTGAGGAAGTCTGGTGTTTATAAAAATGCTGGTTTATTGCAGAAGTTGAATGCTGAGTCAATATTTAGGATTTTGTGGTTCAAAGTATGACCTCAATATTACTTAATGCACTCTCCAAACATTACAGGGAAGAGATGATCATTCAGTTCCTTGTGGAATTTTGATAATGTCAAATATTCTAATATCCAAATCTCTCATGAACATTAACTAATGCATTTTTACAATGCCTAGCTTCTACTATACTCAGTAAGTAACAGCCTGAAGTATCTGCTGTTCCGTGTATTCAATTTGAAATAATTAAGATTTGATTTTCTGGAATCATGCATGTTCCAGTCCCAATTTGGAGTGCTCAGCATGAATCAGAACACAGATTGTCAGTTTAGCAAAACATTAGAAGTACCTAAGTACCAAATTTGTGGTGATTTAACAATACATGATTTTCTCTTCATAAGTGCATTCTGGCTACTCCGAATAACCTTCTTGTCTCTAACATGTTTGGAAATGGCTTCCAGGAAGATTTTCTCCATCAGCTTTCCAGTGATCAAGGGCAGGCTGATCAGCTTGTAGATTACTGATTTCACCTCCTTGAAGACAGGAGAAACATTTATTTTTTCCCAGTTGTCAGGAACCACCCCCAATACCTATGACTTTTCGTAGGTATTCAAGAGGAGTGTTGCAATGATCTGTAACACTCATGGATGCCTCCCACCAGGTATATTTTGTTTAGATATTCCCTGACCTGATCTTTTGCCACTGAAGTCTTTCTCCAGACATTTCCACTGGTCTCAGACACCTGGGATTGCTGGATGTGCTAAAGGCTGGTCTTATCAGCAAAGCCTAAGGCAAAGAAGAGTGAATACCTCCGTCTCTTCCATGTGCCTTGCCACAAGGTCCCCTCCCCTCAATTCAGGGACAGGTTCACATTTTCCAGCTCTTCCACTGCCAGTAGGAGCCCTTACTGTTACCCTCCATGTTCCTTGCCAGATTAAACTCCAAATGGGCACTGACTTTCCTAAACCCATACCTGTGTGCATGGACAGCATCTCTACATTCTTTCTGGGTATTTACCTTACCCTGCTTCCACCTCTTGCACACTCCTTTTTAATGTTTGAGTTTTTTTCAGAGGTTCCTCCTGCCTTGTGCCACTTTTGCTTGATTTTCTGTGTATGAGGTTGTGCATAAGCGTTCCTCAACTTTGATGAAGTGGTCTTTGGAAATCTAACAGTTCTCCTGGGCCCTATGGGATTCTTCCAAGCAGGTCCCTAAACTGCAAAGACCAAGGTCTGCTCTCTTCAAGCCCAGGATTATGTTTCAGCTTTTATTCTTACTCCTACCTCTGAAGAACCTGAACTTCCTGATCATCACAACCATGATCCATTATTCCTTGTTTGTATATAGGAGTTCTAGCAGTATGCCTCACTTCGCTGGTTCCTTGATCACTTGTGTCAGCAATTAAATGCACTCCAGACATCTACACTGCTTGTTCCCAGCCCTTTTGCCCCTCCAGCACATACTGTGGTAATTCAAGTCCCCCATGAAGACTAGATGTGTGAACATGAGGCTTCTTTAACTTGTCTGAAGAAGGCCTCATCTATTTCTTCCTCTTTATCAGGCAGTTTGTAGCAGATACCCATCATATCATATTATACTTTGGTCTGCCCTCTAACCCTAATTCATAAATTCTCAGCTGGCTCTTCAATTGTCCCCAGGGTTAGGTCCATACCTTTCTGTCATACTTGGTGCACTGTTTTCTTACTTTCTTCTGATTTGTCATCTCCATTCTCTACCATTCCTAGTCCTAGCTCTTTCCTCACCAGGTAGGACAGCTTGTGTAAAATATGCTTTTGCCCCACCTTCACAGGTGGATTCCATCTTTTCCTAGCAGTTCTTCCCTGAACTCCTTTTGTCCAGTCTTCAATGAAATTGTTCCAAATACCCAACAACTACTATATTAACATCCAAACACATTCAAAATCTAACCATCTTTACAGATGATGTTAGATGAAAGGCAGTATCTTTATAATCCAATCAAATACCAAGAAAACGAACCCATGGGTTTATGTGAATCCATCTTGTATTATTGACACAGTTCTGTATTTAAATGAGGGGTTTGGATTTTTCTTGGTAAAGAGTCAAAATAAAATAGTATTTTTAAGAAAAGTTTTGTTACTCACAGTGGTTGAGAATGTCAAATTCCTAATCAGAAGAGACCACGTGGTGAAGTTCTAACCCTTCAGAAATGGATTTTAATGAAAGTGTTGACACAGTGCAAGCTGTACCATCAAGAGTACAACACCAATACATTACTCCCTTATGGTAACAGACAGTGCTGAAGCTGCCCTGTAATTTGGCACAGAACATTTCTATACTAATGTAATGTGACAATGTTATTATGTCTGCTATTTTCTATGCCATAATAGCAGTATTTGTTTCCACAAACATGCCATTACATTCACTAATATGGCTATACTTAAAGACTGCCCGAGTAAAAACAGATGTAAACTTATAGAAAGCAGATAATCTCTTAAAGATTTGTTTTGTTTTGCCAGAGTAATTTTCAACTCTACTATTCTAAAAAAGCTGAATTCCCTGGGAGGATAGCTTTCACCGCATAACCTGCTGTTACAAATAGTTACGATGCTCATGATGTATTTTCTCTGAGGAGTTGCATGCAGCCATCTATTTGTAAGAACAGCCATTAACTGTCCTTTTAGTACAGTCTTCTATATCATCTCATTTTGTAGGAACAACTGCTACTGGTCTGCTTTACACTTACCAATGTAACACTTCTGTCTGTCACATCTAAAGCGCGCTGTTGCCCTGAATCTCCAAGTGCCACATCACATCAAAAGAAAAAATGACAATCTGTATAGCATCTTGGGGTCAAAACTTCCCCTGCATTGTTTATCTTCCATTAAACAGGAATCTGTAGCACACAGAATGTTCCCACCTGTGCCAGCACGGAGACTTACGGTCCATGGGGACTCCATACTCACTGTAGTAGAGTATCAAGATTTGGAACTAAGCAAAACTTTTGTGTATTCAACTGTGAATGTTCCTGACTGCACTTGTAAAAACTGTAGCCTTACCCATGACTGACCCAGGTCTTTTTCTATATGAGTACATGTCTCCAACTTCTCCTTCTCTCTAGCTGACACAGAAAGGAGACTCTTGGACTGGGAAAGTAACAACCTGCCTCACATCGTGACTATTTTAAGAGAATTAAAAAAAAAAAACAACTTAATTTTAATCTGTGCACATTTTCAACTTGAGTAGTACATTCAGCAGCAGAGGAGTAGTAATTTGCTGTTATAGGAAAGATTAAAGAAACTTCTTGCATACTGTACTAGTGCTATAACACTTTTCAAAAAAAATATTTCTTTCATTATTTCCTCCAAACTGTCTTTTGGAATTTAAAGACAAGAATGATACATGTGAAACGTTTACATTGGTAAAGCCTAGGAATGATGCCTGTCAAATCTTCGTGCACTGAGGTTACTATGGGAAACGCACTGAAAGTATCAACTCAAATGCAAGCAAGGTAATTTGTGCACATTTATGCAGATTGCAGATGATACAAAACAGGGAGGAGTGGTTGATGAACCAGATGTGTGTGGTGCCATTCAGAGGGATGCTAAAGTAGTGAGCTAACAAGAAGCTTGTAAAACAAATGGAAAATGCCAAATCCTCCACCTGAGGAGGAATCATTCCATGCACCAGGACAGGCTGGGGTCTGACCAGCTGGAAAATGGCTTAACAGAAAAGGATCTGGCTGTCCTAGGAGACACCAAGTTGAACATGGATGGGTCAGCAATGTGGTCTTGCCGCAAAGATCAACAGTCTCAGCGGTTGCATTAGAAAAAACATCACAGAAAGCTTGAGAGATGTGATACTTCCCCTCTACTCAGCACTGCTGAGATGCACCTGAAGCACTATTTCCTAGTGCTGGGCTCCCTGGTACAACTACATAAGCATACTTGGAAGAGAAACAGCAAAGGGCCACAAAGGCAGTTAAGGGCTTGAAGGACATGAAGAGGGGCTGAGAGAGCATGGGTGGTACAGCCTGAAGATGAGAAGGCTCAGTGGGGATTCCATTTATGTTTTAAAATACCTGGTGAGTGATGGTAAAGAAGAGAGAGACAAATTCTTCTCAGTTGTGCCCAGTGACAGGACAAGAGGCAACAGAACAGAAAATTTCATTTAAATACAAGGAAAATGTACAGTGAGGGCAAATGAGCACTGGTACACGTCACCCAGAGACATTGTGGAATGTCCAGTCTTGGAGATACTCAAAATCCAACTGGACACAGCCCTGGACAATCTGTTCTAGCTGACTAGAGGGACCAAACAATCTCCCCTCTCACCTCAGTCAATTTGCCACTCTGAAATTTCTACTCAAATGTGTTCTCTAAGAACTGGTGGAACAAAATAGTGAGAAACTGTGGTGGGTTATCTGGAACAAAATAAAGAACAGTTTGTGGTGGGTTAATCCTGGCTGAGGGCCAAACTCCCACCCAGCTGCTCATCCACTCCTCCTGCTCTGACCTTGGTGTTCCCTCTGCTGTTTCTCACTCTTTTTGTTTACTTCTTATTAATCTGTCCAGCATTTTTGTAAGAATGACATACTTTCCAAGCGTGTTTTCATAGAGGTGCCACCAGCATGGCTGAGGGACTCCGCTGTGGCCTGTGGTGGATCCACTGGAGCTGGCCATGTCAGGCATGGGGTAGCCCTGTCTTCTCATTACCAAGGCCATTCTGCATTTCCCCACTGACAACACCTGGACATGGACACCTGCTGGGGCAGACAGCAGGCCTGCTAGAGGCCTAGCCCTCTTCTCCCAAGATTTAGGCCCTCACAATATTCTTCTATTCCCATGAGACAGGAAAAGTTACTCATGCTGACAGGATCCTAATAATCACATTCTCAAAACACAGCAGCCTTGTTGATAGGGGTACAGGCTGCCCCAAACCAAGAAGCAGTTATGGGAAGGTATTTGGGAGGAACGGAACATGTTAAGAACCAACCTTAGTAAGATGATCAAAACCAGCAGGTGTGCAGATGTTTTTAGGCATTAAAGGTAAACTAACAATATTTTGCTTTATCAGAACTCGTTATAATTACTAACCAATCAATAGGGTGTGAACAGTGTGTGTAACCAATTAGCAGTTTTTTAGCTTGCCACGTTTGCAGTAATAAAGGTATAGAATCTGTATGATTTCACCTAATAAAATGGCTTCACCTAAAATTCATATCGAATTGCGTGTTGCTCTCTGCTGGTCGCTTTAGACACCCAGTACAAGGAGGGAAGCAAGTATCCATAATTTTAACTGTTTCTCTTATGACCACTGACACTTCTTTTTAAATGGTCAATTACTGAGTTTGGTAACAAAAAATCACTGCCTATGAAATTCTGATGTCCTGAACACTCAATTTTACATAAACTAGTACAGTCAAATGTGGAGTAAGCCAAGGGCCTGCCTGTATACCAGCACTGGATTAGATTTCAGTTTCTGCTAAACAGCACCCCTCCATGTGCAATCTGCAATGGAAACACGCTTACACACATTGCTCAGGAACATGCCTAAAGCCTTCTGAAGGGAATGTGTTCTTCCAGACCTCTTGGCTGCTGAGATAACCTCTCTTCACATGAAGGGAATTTGTCTTATTTCAGTGCTGCAAAGGTTTACCATGTGGTGTGCAGCTTTCACAAGTTACTCAAAACTGTAAGTAACATTTCATAATCCTTTTTTTCACTATGCTCTTCCCAAACACAGTAGAGAGAAGTCTAGGAGCCTCTCATCTATCCCAGTCTCATGAGATGTACTTTGCCTATTTTTGGTATCTTAACTAATCTGAGGAACCAAGATAAAGCAGAAACCAAATGTATTGTTTTCCAGACTACGAATTCTATTATAAAACATCCATATCAGGGATAACTTTATATTTCATGTTTGTGAGACAAGGAAATGAAATAAAAATATTTATCTGAGAAAAAAAAAAGTATTTTTGGCAGACAGGTGCTAAGGTAACCCTTTACCATAATCAGAAATAGTAGAGAATTATCTGATTGTGTACAAGGTAGTCTATAATGTTATTATGCAAATGATCCTTCACAGGTTAGTAGATGTCTAAGTTCATCAGTTCCCCAAATTTATGCAATAGCTGCCACTTGAATTGATAATTAATGGAATATCCAGGTCCAGACATCAGTTATTCCTAAGACTACCTTATAAACAGAGTTTTTTCCTTTGCTACATATGTAATATATAAATTCTTCATAGTTTTTAGTTACCTTTAGAAGAACTCAAAGATCACAGAAGAACAGAAATAGTAACTTGAAAGTAAAATAGAAAAAAAATAATTTTCTCCTGTAGCAGATAGAGTACTGAAATCTTTAAAAATATGTGAATTGCAGTATGACTAATCACTCATTGCTGGGAAGGGCAAAATCATATACACAAAGTAAAACCAAACCTTTGCTCAAATTATCAAAAGTTTTTTGATACCACATTTCACTTCTACCATGACAGCAACTGCTGAGAAACAGGCTGAGATGGGCCATTTCCATACGTCTCAAACATGGTCAAGGGAAGAAAAGAGGAACTTTCATGAGGATAATGAATGTAGCTTTTACATAGAATTAACTTTCTAGACTTGTGCTAGCCCCAGTTTGAGGCAAGAGCTTTTTAAATTATAGTTATTCTGCTATTTCAGGGTTTGTCTGAGAAGGTGCACCTTGTTGTAAGGGTGGAGAACCAGAACAAGACACAAAAATCCAGAAGGATTGACTAGACAGTTATACTAACACTTTCTACCATCAGTCGTTCATTCAGATAAATGTATACAAACAGAAATAAAGAATGCTCAGGCATAAAGAAATTCCTTTTTCTCAGGGAAGTAAAAAATGTGCAACATTTGGATATTTCAAAAGTGATGAGTTAAAAAGAAAACTCGGGAGCTCGCTTTAATCAGTTACCATGGATCATTATGGCTCTCGCATATTCCACTTTCACTTCTGCATAATTCTATTTAGATCAATAAGGATAGATTGGAATAAAACTAGATTATGACACCGGTGAATCAGGCCCCTTATTTTTGACACATTTAAGCTTTTCATGAAAGACCAGATGGTTGGTATATGTTATGTAGTTTTATTCAGATGAAATTTAAAAGAACTAAAATACTCAGCATGCTTTTATTATCTGCATGCTTAGTGTGTCGCTTAAAGAAATCTACAAAGGGAGATAATGAGCCTTGTCAACTGTTTCACAGTAATTATAGCCCTCATGATATAATGCCACAAAATTACAATATAGCTTAAGATAATAAAATATAAAAGGTTTTTCAATCAGGGAAAAAAAAAAACCCTATTTGTAACATTTATGCAGGAAAGGGATTATTTCAAACAGGTAACCATCAGTATATTAGACATGCAATCAAGTGTAATAAAACCAAATTCTGTCAGCATTTGATCCTGCACATTGTCCAAAGTTTATACAGTATATGTCCAAAATGTATACAGCTATGGTCATCCCACAAACCTTATAGATTTTTCTCAGGGTTCACCAGTTCTTTTAAATATCTAATATTAAAATAATATAAAGCTTCAGACACTTGCTTCATACATTGCCTTAAAGCTCTTGATGGTTCAGATCAGCATTTTTTTTTAGTGTACTTACGGTCATTGCATAACGGTCCACTAAAGGAGGTCATACTGCAGTCACAACTGAATCCATCCCACTGCTGTAAGCACACTCCCTGGTTTGCACACGAATCCTCTTGGCACGTTGTGCTGGGGCCTGATGAGAACATACAAAAAAGGACTTGCACTTTGTCTTCCAAATAATGGTATTTCTCACTGGATCACATTAACTAGTTGCCAACATCTCAAGTCAAATGAGCGAAGAGTTACCAAGTAAAACACACATAAACTTGCTGATTTTGTAGCAGCATGTAGTATTAAAAAGGTGGGTTCAGTTTTAAGATTGATGTGTCAAACGTAAGAATGCACAAACTGAAGCAGAGTTATTCCAGGTACAGTGGGAATGTTAACTTTGTTGTAAATTATTTGTTAATCTTGTGTCAGATCATTAACTGGCTAAAAGTTTTCTACAAACTTCAGTATTATTATTTTCCTATAAATACATTTCAAATAGCTAAGCCAGATGCTACAGAAAGCAAAGATCTGGGAGATGGAAGTAAAGATTGGGAAGCAAAATTGAAAAACAAATGTCATAAAATAAGAATGAAACTACACTATGCAATGCTTTTAATCCCACAAATTATTTTAAATGATTTAGGTCTGAAATTAAGAGGAGTTTGGATTCTTTGGAAGGAATGTTGGCAAGTACTGATTCACATGCTTCAGGGATCCCATGCAGGTTCCTTGTTTACAGAGAAATGCAGAAGTTTAGACTACTAATGAACTGGCATGCCAAAATGTGACATACACATGAAAAACAGAGCTACTCTATTTCTAGAGAATCATAACTAGACTACTGAAATATAAATAAAATTTGAAAAGGAATGATCAAAGCACTAAAGCAATCACTATACAAACATATTCAAGACTGAAAGCCTTTATGCAAGCTATGCTGGAAAATGAAGGTTCATGTAGCCCATTGTTTTAGAGGTGTGAAAGAAAATCTGAAACAAAATTACACACTTTAGTTCTGAAATTTGCAGAGCATTTATTGCAGAAATCCAACTGTGCATTGGGGGTTTCAGTCTTGTTTAATACACACAGGGCTATCTACCTTGCAAATCAGCTTTCATCAATGCAACTTTGTCAGCAAAATAAAAAAGCAAAATATATTAAATGTTAGTAAGCAATATTGAAATGGCAGCAAACACAGAAAAAAAACATTCAGAGTAAAGTGCATGCTGCTGTTAAAGAGAGAAAGAAATGCCATATAATGCAAACAAATTAATGCTAATAGCCATAAATCTTCAGGCAAGCCAAAATAAGAAAGCAGTAATTTGCCAGTATTTTACTACAAATATAATGGTTAATTGAGCTGATGACATGTAATGAAGGAAAATTAAAAGTTGGGGTTTTTTTCTTCCTTGGATAGATATGAATGCATTAGCAGAGTAAATGCATGGCTGAATCCTGACTAGCCATTTGTCATGTTCAGATGCACTGAATTCAAGAATAATTAGCACCATCATCCTCTCTGGTCTTCCTTTTGTCTAGCCCTTTTGTTGTGACTAGTGAATAAAGACTGAAATACAGACGGTGAACTACAGATTACGCTGAGCTCATTCACATTTCACACTGACTCTTGACATTATAAGGAAAAAATTTGGTTCTGGGATTATAAAATTTGGCTTTTGGAGAAGCTCCATCAATATTCATTTGAAACTCCCACTGCTAGTCACTGATGACAGGGCAAAACTGGTCCAAAGATTATATAAATATTCTAATTATCCTGTGGAGAGAAATCCACTTAACCCTTCTTTCACATTAAAGCTCCTTCAAAGATATCAGTGTGGCATTTTCTTTTGATTTGCCAGTATTTCAGAAAAATCCATATCAATATGATTTAAGTCAGTCCAATGGCCTCTTGCTTGAAATGAGGCTCTGCTCGAGCACACTCTCAACCAGGGCCTGAACAGTCACCAGTGCAATTAACAATGAGGGCAGTGTATGCTGCATCCCTGTTCTGGCAAAACTATTAACTGTTCTGTTTTATTCTGTAATTACAATAATAACAAAACCAACAACCACCACCACCATAACTGATTGATGGCAGTAGGCGGACATAGGATAGTGATTTCCTTTTCTTTGGAGTTTTGAGCCCAGAAGTTTAAACATTTGGGCATTACATCACCCTTTCTTGAGCTGGGGATTATAATGACAGAATCCTGTAGCTGACAAGATAAGACACATTTTTTTCTCACCAGATTCTGCTACTCGGAAACTTTACAAAGATGAAGTGAAAATATCTGTAGGTGTTTAAATGTTATATATTCATGCATTTATTTACACTTTAGTTATGCAATGTTAAATTTCCTCATCTTTGCAAAAGTAGAGCAAAAGTCACAAGGACTTAAAAGTGCACAAACTGCAGGACCCTGAGGCACATTAAAAAGCACGTGTTAAAACATATATTTGGCAAAAATGCAGATAGGATCTTGTTAAAAAAGCAGTGTGTTTTGCTTTTTTATTAAGTTGATTCTTAGTACTTTCAGCTTGTCAATACTAGTCATTATTTTTAAATTGTCATCAGGACTTGCTTATGTGTAAGAATTTCTTTTAATAAAAGCAGGCTGAGGAGTCTGTTTCTTAAGAACAGAGGAGGACTGCTTAATGTCGGTAAATACTATAATATCTACAATAACAGGTTTATGTTTCTATATATTGCAGACTAAGCTATTTAGTAAAAATATTGTAATGCACTCTTCTCAAGCACCCACCTTTTGATTCATATTTATGTAAATATTCTAATTTATTCAGTTTTCGCTGCAGACTTTTTAATTGACTGGATTTGGTTTCTCATTTACATTTGTCTTATGGAAGAGCTTACATGCTATATATTACACAAAAAGCATTATTAAGTAGCAAGTACCATGTTTTACTATATATTAAAAAACCAAATTCAATATCTCTCACCACCAAGAATCTTCATGTAGGTTAATACTTAGAATCATTTCCTATACATCATTTGATACACAAATTACATTATATATGTGCATGCAGGCAGGCAGTGCATTTTTCTCATATACTTATTAAAACATGCTGTAAATTCTATAATCCTGCTTTACTTACAACATGTAGAGAAAATACAATGGATTTGACTAGAGAAAAACTGGGCTGACACTTCTAACCTGGCTCTGGGGTTTGCAGTTAATGGTTCAAAGAGCTAGTTAGCATATTTATGTTTCTAGCTGTTAGTTTCTATCTGTTCTAGCCATTGAAAATTTGTCAACAAGGTGGATTCAGCCAAGTGTAAATTATATTCAATGCTCAATGATAGAAAACAGAGATGTCTATCTGCCTGTGGCTGGAACTTCGAAATGCAAGCCTTGTAACTTGCCCCACCAATCCCATGTGTGGGTTTGCAAAAAATGTTCCAAAGTACGATTTTTTCAGCATGCACTTACGATGGTAAAGTTATTGAGAAATATCAGTATTTTAAGAACAAAATTCTAACGTAAAATTAATTAGAAGTCTATTATGCCTTCACAGGTTTTTTGGTTTGTTTGTTGGGGTTTTTTTAATGGCAGAAAGGTGGGTAATTCAGTCCCATAAGAGTCTGAAGAGCATCAAATCCAAGTTCCTAACTTCTCAGGAAAGATTTTGGAGCAGGCCAATAACTTTACCAAAGGACACATATATACCCACCAGTACAGTCAGCTGTCTTCTGGATTGAGACTGGCCATGACTAATACTTATTGTTTTGAAATTATTTCTGCTGCTGTGCCCTGGGATCTTTGGACAACATCTCAGGGGACTTAGAGAGCATACACATCCCACTGTGAGATAGACGCAAAACTGCTCAGCTCTCTAAGGATGGAGACAGTCCTGTGTGTACACAAGAGACTTCTAGAAGGCAGCTAAATTTGCAAATTACTTAAATGATATTTTAGGAGTCAGAACATTTTTTTGTATATCTGATCCTTGGTCTGCAGACAAGAGGCTGACAGATGGGTCAGACAGGAAGACTGGAAGTTAAAAAGGGAGACGGAAGCATTAACTTGCAAGGGTTAAGCAGAAACATTGGATGGGAATGTTTCATTCCTCACTGTTAAAAGATCTCCTTCTGTGGGCAAAGGACTATTGATGAAGCAGTTCTCTGGGAGCCAGGCAGCACATCTGGTTTGACCATTTTTCTTGTGTCAGGTGATTTTGGTGTTGGAAAAAGCTAACTGAAAAAGGACAATTTTTGTATGGCTTTTATTAAATTGTTGGTATCTTTATTAAATTCACTGATAGCTAAGTTGTGCCACTGGTTTAAAAGGTGAACTTGCACTCCAGGCCTGTGGCAATGTGTCTTTGAAGTACATAAAATTCATTTAGAAAATTACATAATTTCAAAGGAAGCTATGAAATGCATAATGGAATTAAGGAGTACTTTGACTCTCAGAAAGGATGGTGCAGGCATGGAATTTGCTAACATCATTCAGAAAGCAGAATCTAATTTTCAAAACTCAGTGACAAACTAATTTACACATATTTTTTCCATTTCTGATAGAAATAAATAGTCACAAAAGCTAGGGAAGAATAAGTTGTGAATTTTTACATATTTCTATGTGCTATCAATAGAATTTATACTGGTAACTAGAGGCAGCAGGTAAAGGATAAAAAATTTCCACCTGTACAAACTTACTGTAGGCACAACAAAAGAGGGTACAGACTTTACCCAACAGAAAGTTTTATCTCATGAAGCTTGAGGAACACACCCCACACCACCCC
>VZTU01022767.1:29966-58654 GCA_013400835.1 Zapornia atra
CCGCATTTTTTACAATGTCTGTTTGCCAACTTAACAAACTTAATATCAAAATCAAGATTCTAGTGTGAAACTCTACAGTGTCATTTACACAATTTTCTGTCCAGAGAAGAACGGCAATTGAGAGAGTGGAGAACACCTAATATTGAAGATAGCCACAAAATTCAGAACTGTGTGAATGTGAATTATATGCAGGAACAGAGTATTGATTTAAATTATTCCATAAATCATAGTAAAAATAATGTGGGATTAAATGACAGTTGGAAAAATAGCTAGAGATTGACACCCTTGAATTACATATGCACCTCTAATTCTGCCCTCACTTAAATTCCATGATACTCCAGATGAGTCAATAGAGATATTAAAAATGTGAGAGAAAACATATTTGGCTGTTACTGATTTCAGATAGGAAGGCTCATGACAATGCAAATCTCAGGGGTGAGCAAAAAATAGAGAATATGGAAGATTGTTCTTAAAGCAGTTTCATAAATTAACCTTGAATTAATCAACTCAAAATGTCTGCTTTAAAAATGCAATTAATTAGCTAACATCTCAGCATTAACTAATGCCTAAGTGCTATGAAGATATAAAGGAGTTCATTGAAGCTAACTGTTATTGTTTCTATCATTAATTAAAATATATCATAAATAAACAATACATGCAAACTATCTTGCCACTGAGAAAGAATGGAACATCCTTAAACATTTAAGAAGTTATCTCCTGCTCTTAGATCAATGTCTGTGCTGTAAGGCAGGCACCCAATTGCCTGCATAATACTAAAAAACATGCAGTCTTATTGCAAGACAGGGTCAAACAAGATTAATTAGAAGCCAGTAAAATACAGTCTATGTACAGAGTGTACATATCAACAAAGTGCTGCAGGATTCACACAATACTTTCATTATTACATTAAAAAATAAAATGTTAGCATATTTAATACCTTCACATCCTCTTTCTATTTGCCCATTGCAGAAGAGAGCATCTGAGATCAGATCTGGGAGCCGTCCATTCAAGTCAACTGATGCAAGACAGCCTTGGAATCCCTCTTTTGCGTGCACCAGTTTTGGCAAGGACTTGTACATTTCTTTGGCCACTCCTCCAATATACAAATCACCTGTTTAGGAAAAATAAATATTACTTACAGGAAAAAAAACCCCTGCAGAATCTTTGACTTGCTTGATCTGGTGATTTTGTGCTGAATGACAGGTATCTCAGAAAAACATCCTTTAAGATATATGTAGGAGAAAACATTGATAGCATATACGACACAAAAAGACATTGCAGGACTATATTTTTGAAATGCATATGTGGAACTTACATTTGTATTACTTAGAAGTATTTTTAAAAATTACTTCTTCAATTACTGAGAAGTTCCTGGACATGTCATTTATGTGCCAGATCATATATAGAGGAAACATGCATCTATTTCGCAGATGAGGTTTCAGTCACAGAATCCACATCTAGAAATGCATCTAGCAGTGACATACGTTGTTAGCATACTCAGGGAACCTGTCCATAGATCTTCCTGATTATGGATTAAGCACACTGAGAAGGCAGCAAATGGAGCACCAAGACCCACCTAAAGTCTATACATCCAGAATCATCCATTTAAAAGCACAAGAAGCAAAAGGTTTAGGGAAGAAGATTTAGTGATACCATTGTCAAGCAGCAAAATGACTGATTCTGCCCATCAAGTTTCATATGCTGTGTCAGGAACAGGGGGGAGTTAGGTACCTTTAAAATAGCATTCTGCACGCTGACCAAACAATTTGCCAAAAAGACTTCTGACAACAGACATATATTATTACAAACAGCTCTCTTTGATGAACCTCAGGCAACTTACTCAGGACTTACTTTGCAAGGGTATAACTATAACTTTCCCCTTAAACACCAAGGGAGAGGATGCTTTCTTTTTGTTTTAAAACAATTCAGGCTGTGCCTTTCTTTCATGGGTTTGGTGTCTCTGGCAAGCAGAACAGTGTTGTTTTAAGTGAACATAACCTATCTCCCTAAAGTGCACCTTATGTGTCAGACTATAGGTTTAACTAGGTGCTTTCCAATTGCTGGAGACGTGCTGCAGAAGAGAGTCAGATTTGCTTGGCCAGGGAGGGAAAGCATGATGTCAACACAGCCCTAGTTAAAAGGCTTCATCCCTTCTCCTGGCAGGCAAGTTGTGCTTGATTCTTTCAGCCACAGACAAAAAGGAATAAAACTGAGGATTCCTACATCTTGTGTGAGTTTACTGTCCTGCTCTGTTATCCTCTAACTCTAAGAAAGCAGACACCTTTTGCAAGCTTGGTGGGAGTGCTCTGATCATGCCTGCAGGCAAGCCCCCTTAGGCTCCCAGCAAGAGGGCATCTGAGCTTCTGAGAACCCGTTTCAAGGAAGGTGCTTATGGGAGCATATGACTGTCAGACATCAGCCAGTGACACAGTTCTTACTCTACCTATGCATAAAATTCTCCCTGGTGACATGCTATGTGCTAGCATAAATTTTCCACAGACTATTTGAATACACGTTCTAATCTACCTTGTCCTTTCCAGTATCTCCCCCAGTCTAGATGATTTTGAAGCCTAGGATACAGGATGTACCCGAGTGTTCCAGCATCACCTCAAATGCAAAACTGTTCTTTTCCCAAGTGTTTACCAAGCTTTGCAGGCAGATTTTATAGCAACAGAACTCAGAATACTAGCTATCATCACTACCCCATGTAGCTAATTTTAATCTCCCTCTTACTGATACAAGCAGCAGTCACACCTTTTCCTGGTTCTCCTGGCATGCTCGCTTGCTCACAAGGGAGTGCAATTTAGTGTTGTTTGCAGTGGTTACAGTTTGTCTGCAAGGAGATGGCCTGAAACAAACGTCTATCAGATTGTGAAAAATTTATAGTCATGGTGTACCAGCTCTAACACTCCACTGTATCTGAACTGGTGAAATGGAGATAAAAAAACCTTAGCAACGTGCATATTATTAATCTTATGAGCCAAGAAACCAAAAGTCTTAGCAACCATTATGGCATTGTGGTCTAAGAAACCTCAAGTTTTCGTCATTCCACATAGATAATTTGAAAAATAAGACATTGCTTTCCTCTAGAGCTGTGAAGTACAGTATCAATCTCAGAAGCACGATATCAGACATAGCAGATTAAAATATGGTGATCCGTATGTTCCCACAAATAGGATGCAATTCATTCACAGCAGAAAAGCGTCTGTATTTTTCAATCAGCTGAACTAGAACCAAAATTAAAAAAATCTTGCCTCATAAGCAAAGTTTTTCATCATTTCCTCAGGTGGAATATCTAGAAGGTAAAACCCTTCCAGGTTTCTTGAAGTTCTGTGCTTTCAGCCATTGTTAGCACTGAATACAAAGGTATAATCATCTTGTTTGATTCCAAAAACTTAAAACAGGGAAACTCCAGAGAACAATACTAAGAAAATCACATCTATGATAAAAAGGTTATACTTGTTCTATTGGACATGATACATGCAACCTCTTCTTAAGCCTCCAAACATGTATACTGTCCAAAGAACCATTTTTATTCTGTGATTGGTTAAACCTTTAAAACTATGAACTTTCTTGATCTCCTGCTAATTCCTATGATTCATCCCTGAAGTATACTGAGATTGCTATATTACAGGCATATAGCAGTTCTCAGTTATAGCTAATGGCTAGTAGAAGTCCAGGTCAGTGTGCCAGCATATGAACCTTAACTCAGAATATTTGCACATACACTGGAATGTTTTCAAGCAGGCATTATTTAGAATCGCAGAATGCTTTGGGTTGGAAGGGATCACAAAGACCATCTAGTTCCAACCCCCCTGCCATGGGCAGGGACAGAAATCAGAAATATAATACATTCAGTCAAAAAGTGTAATTCTACTCTTTACTTACAGTACCTTAAGATTACTGATAGTTAGAACTGATCCTTATAGAATATTGAAGATACAGATTCCACAGAGACAGACGTTCTGAGAAATATTTTAACTTAGTATTAGCTAATATGCTACACTAAAACATATCATATGTATCGAGAACCCATACCCAGAGTTCACATTCCATAAAGTGCATACAAGTATTTTTGTGACTATCAGCTAAACCTTTCCCAGATTTAATATCAAATGTGGTTTGAGTTTGCTGCCGCTGACATAAAAACACAGAGAGAATTTTATTAAAGGATAGGCTCTGGGATTAAAACTCAGGTTTGGTTTTTTTTTAAAGCTATTTAAATTTTCTCACTTGCTTACTTTTTCACATCTGCCATAACAAATGTTTTGCATAGCTACTTTTATTTCAGTTAATCACATGCTTCGTTTTCACATTCATCTCAATGAAGTAATTTCTGACTAAACTCAATCCACCTCAATCTGTTAGAAATTCAGACAACACAGAACTACAGAAAACATTAACTAAAATATTTGTATACTGAATGTGCGTTAGCAGAGGAATCAATAAGAGTATGATAGAGATTCTCATGTTTTCTCCTTTTTACTTCTAATAAGTACAGCTTTACTACTGGAAATGTTACATGCTCTAAACCAGGATTAATCCCTTATGTGGTGGTTTGGCCCTGGCTAGAGGCCAAATGCCCACCAAGCCGCTCGCTCACTCCCAGAGAAACAGGGAGAGCCACCATGGGTTGGGATAAGGGCAGTTTACTGCCAAATATCAAAGTGAATACAGAACAATAATGGCTAGTTACACTCAGTGCTTACACAGAATACCTTACTGACCCAATGATTACAGAGGGCTGCCCGATGGTAAGAACTGACCGACCCAACATCCCAGCCACACTCTAACTGTCCTAGAGGCAGAAAACAGCCCCCTCCCTTCCCCAACCGGTTGCTTTTATGGGCAAGTGGTGTCAGGTGGTGCGGAAAACAGCTCTGGCTAACTCAGCTCACCTGGGCTGACTCAGCTCACCTGTGTTGGCTGACTGGGGAGGTCAACCCTGGTCAGGCCAGAACCAGGACACCTTGTTGTGTATCTGCCTACTTACCCTTATAAATTGCATGTAAATTATTTTATTAAGTTAGGTGTCACAGTTCATCAGATCAATACTAAGAGATCATGATGCTATCTAAACTAGCTGCAGCCTAACTGCAATACTGCTACCACTGAAAATGTGTGACCATTTCAGAAGTTGAGCACAATGGAAAATACTATTCTATTTCTTTCTTTCAGCAGATGAGCATTTTTAAAAGTACATATAGAAGGGGATATACTTGCATTACAGTGCTAACCACAGTTTCTGGAACTAAAGTTTAGTCATTACCTTTTTTACATATATTTTCTTCTGAAGTTTATTTTGATTTTTAAATGTATTCGTGAAAAAGTATCTTTCTCTTTTTCATGACCACCCTGGTTTTCTTTAATTTATAAAGGAGAATAACCAATTTGATATATCAGCTGGCATAGGTAAAGTAGCAGATAGTTAAGAAATGGGTGAGGAAATAGAGTGCTCCAAGATTTCCTTCTGATCTCTGGAGAAGCTTCAAATAATGCACTTGATTTGAGAGCAGGTACTCTTCAATCTCACAACTCTCTTCTTATGTTAGGAGTCAGTACAAAGAGTTATCCCCTTTTATTTATAAAGGGAGGATTGTTTCTTCTCATTTTTCTGAGGCCCAAAAAAAGAACTGTGCTAGAGCGTATCTCACTGGCACATTCATTGCAGGCCAGAGGAAAGCAGCACTTCAGAGCTATACCTATAAATCATGGCATTATAGCACTGGTCAGTTATTTCATAAGCACTGACAAAGAGAGTTTAATGGATACAATTTATATCTTTTACAGGTAATGAAGACCTTTGTATATTCAAACAGGAGCTTTCCTATTTACACCTATGCATCTCTTTTCTGACTTACAGCTGATTTGTGCTTTGATGAACAAATGAATTTAACACAGAAACAAATTGCTAGCTAATAAAGGAATTCAAGTTCTCAATGTATTCATTAGTGGAATCACACTTAATAAAAACTGCACAGAACACCACACAACAGTGAGTCACACACAACTGTTGGTGAAACAAATACTGCCAAATCCTTCTGTAATAACTCCTCTTTTTATTCACAAATCTCTACATTTCTTCAAAATAAGAACTTTGCAAATGTTAAACCAAATAAGTGTAAAATAAAAATTGATGATGCTGTTCTAGTTGTTTCTTTTCTGAATATGTAGCAGAAGTATCTTTTTATTCGGTACTACTGACATTCTATGGGGTGACCTGTCAGCACTTCCCTCCTTTCCTGATGCCCACACTCAAAAATTCTTAAGTGCTACATGCTAGTGGCAAAAACTTTTCATTTAATATAACAGCTAACACTATCTTCAAGCACTAGCAGAGAGGGGATTATTTTCCATGTGTTTGTAATGGTAATAGCAACATGTAAATACGGCTCAGGGAACGAGTAGTTTAACCAGGATAGAGTTAGGCTTCCTTACTCTCCAAAATCTGTATCTTCTGTTGTACTTATCTGCTGTTTGTTTCTTGAACAACATTCATTCAAACATGGTTCCATATTTGAATGAAAACAAAACAAAAAGAAGGAACTAAAACAGTAGAAGGAATTGCAGCTTGACTTTTTCATAACCTGTAAAAACAATATTCCTGGAATGTTTTTGTATAGCTGCACAAAGGCACCTTCAAATCCATCACTCTCTCCAAAAGCAGACATTCTGTCCCTTCACATCTTCTCATGCTGCTGGTGCCAACTGTACTTTCAGCTCTTCATTTCTCTTTCATTTTAAAAGAAATTTCTCTGTCTTGTTTCTAATGTCACATTGTACTAAATCACTACTATGACTAGGAACAAGAGTGCTTCTACAGTGTGCTAGAGTGGTATTACTCCCCAAGAAAGAGATGGATAGCCCTGGTATAACCTGGTGGGTTCTGAAAGTGCAACAGGAATATCCACAATTCCTTTATATAACATGTGAAAATACAAAGGAACATCTGGCTGTGGTGAAGCCAAGGTGTCAGGCTCACTTTTCTCCAAATACGCTATTTCAAAATGATTAAGCATATAACAGCTTCTTCCCTCAGGCACGCAATGAGGAATGAAGACTGCAAAGTCTGAGAAATACAATAGGAAAAGCCTAAACTTGAAAGAAAAAGCCCTTACTTTCTTCAAGTCCTTCATAAAATGATGTTTTGCAGTTACAAGATCAATAGAAATCACTTCATAGTATCTTAATAGTTGCACAATGAAGTATTAGGTGGAACTCAACATAAGACCCACACAGTTCCAGCTATAATAGGAAAAAAGTTCTTCACTGAAAGGGTTATCAATCATTGGAACAGGGAAGTGGTTGAGTCACCATCCTTGGAGGTATTCAAAAGGTATGTAGATGTGATGCTTAGGGACATGGTTTACTGTTTGAACTTGGAAGTGCTAGATTAACGACAGTTGGTCTTGATGATCTTGAAGGTCTTTTCCAACCAAAACAATTATATGATCTTAACTCACTGTATTTTTGAGGTAACTGAAATGTGAAAATAAATTATTCTCACATAAGCAACGACTTAGACACAATAGAGAACATCCTGATCTTGAAAGAAGGGATATTGTCTCGAATGAAAATGTCAGGTAGACATCTAGATGCCTTTGACATTCAATGAAATACAGGAGCCCACTTGGCCTTAATAACCTTTTCCCTTCTCCAACGTATAAAAACACCTACTTACCATTTACATTGTGCAATATGCAGAGTGGTGACTTTTCTTTCATATGTGGGGTTTCAACCCACACTGTAGAAAGGGAATTGAGCCTGAACAGCAGATGAGTGGTGATTCTAGCCACTTTCATTAGTCATGACTAAATGTTTACTTTTTGTTCCATATTTAAAAAAACCAAAAATGATCCTTTAAAAATGTTGATGAAATGTAATTGTTCTTTTTTGAATAACTCAAGAAGCCTGCTGTGATCATAAACCAATAATAAATTGAAGGACAGTTGATAAAGACTTAAATGATGCATCCACACAGCTTCTGCAGCACATACGCTCCAGCATATGGCTTTTAAAATCTCCCTTTACAGTAGAGAATATACACTTGCTGCGCATTCACAGGCCTGTGCTAGAGCCAAGCATGACTGAATTTTGTCTACCACTTGCAAGGGCACTTGAGGGAAGACATGAATGTGTAAATGTAGTGTTTTATGCGCACTAATTCACTTCAAAGAGTCCATTCTGTAGCTTCCATATTGATTTGTGGTTGAAGTCTTTTGGTTCTGATGTGATTTTTTTTTTTTTAAAGAAAAGTAGGCTTTTCAAATATTTTGCCTGTTGGAGTGATGAATTCCATCACTTTTAGATGCTTGCTCACCTAAGAAGGGAAAGGGTAGCTAGTTTACTTGTCCAGGTTCTGCTGAGTTATCTGTCCTTTCAAACAGTTTGTGCAAAATGCAGTTGTATTATGTGACAGGTGGTATCTTCCATTTTCCCCGTTCCCTCTACTGGTGACAAAGCAAGGGAAAACAATTATAGGCAAAAAAGGAACTTATGTGTTATCAAATTCCTGTTTTGGGAAGGAATATGGGAGCTGATCTTCTCAGCCCAATTCTACACTGGCTTCAGTATTTTCCCTGAATACCCCAGTAAAGTTATTCCAAAAAAAATAGAATTACTACCACTGAAATGCTGGTACTGTGGATTTTCTTTAGTCATCCTTATAGGACATATTGTAGTTATTCATCAAGAGAATTTAACTTTGAAGATATTTCCTCCTTTGGCTGATACTGGTTTTTTTAAAACAGTTTTGTCTTAGCACCACACCCTAATCCAAACGGACAGAAAAAAAAAGGCAGGGAAGATAAAGAGGTGCCATAGAGAATGAACAGTTGTTGTGTGCACCAGGAAGAGCATGTTACTGATTCCTCTTGCCAGTATTTTCTATCACAGTCCATGTTGTAAATATACTTGCTGCTCTACCTTTCTCCAAGTCTCCCATCACATTGCTCTTAAACATGTTACTCCCCTAACTGCATTGAAAACTTTCCACACTTGGTACTTCTGTCTAGAAACTTCTCCTCATGCTATTGCTGTGCTGCTCACACTGAGCTCTGCAGGAGCTTCCACATTCATTCCATCACTTCTACATTCACCTCTTGGCAAAATTGTCATTGCTGTTACACTTTTTGTCTCAGTTCAGAACCACCCAATGTTTATGCAAATATGCCTGTGTTTCACAACCAAGTAAAGCTGTGGGGTAAAAAGTGTGTGTAGAGGTCAACAGCATCAACATGGCAATGTTCTTAGCAGCTAAGTTTCCAATAGGCAAAAGTAGATACTCAAAAGGTAAATCTTCAAGTCTCAACTTTCCCCTAGCTTTCTCCAGGTTAAAATCCTCCATTTCCCCAACAGTCCTGTTCTCAAACAAGGTATTTAAAAAGATATGTAGGCGTTGTGCTTAGGGACATGGTTTAGTGGTTGGACTTGGAAGTGCTAGGTTAACAACAATTGGACTTGAGGATCTTAAAGGTCTTTTACAACCTAAATGATCCTATGATTTGTTTTGCTTCTTTTCCCCTTCTAAGGCCTAGACGAAAAGCACTGTCATTGAAAAAGATTAAACAGATTTAAAACCAAAGCAGTCTGCTTCTCCAATGGACTGTGAGAAAAGCTGGCGATGCATGTCAAATGGTAAATAATAAAATCTAATTGCCATATAAATGCGTGTGGTAATCTATCTCCCACAGAATTGACGTTATGCCAATTACTCTGTGTGAGGGGGATGGTTGTAGTGGAGAGGTGAGGCATTCAAGCACATCAAACGTCCTTCATTTCTTTCCTGTTCTGACCACTTTTGTATATTGTATAAACCTGAAAAATAGACAAAAATCTAACGAAGCAGGCATTTTCATGGCATAGAACATGCTGATTTCCCATCCTACTGATATTCTTCTGAAATAATTTATTCATTCTCTGATTCAATAGCCCAACACATGCTCTTAGCAGAGCTCATTTTCCAAACAGTGACGATTTCTCCTCATAAAGCTACCAAAAATGCTGAGAGGTTACATGTTCTCATTTTGAATGTAGGTTTACAGAGGGAAATACTTTATTCAATATTACCAACTCCTGAAGCAAGACAATCACCTCCAGAATCTAAGGATATTATAAAAGCAGCTCTTTTATGAAAAAGGACACTCAGTCAAATTCCATGAGGATGGTGCTCTCATACCCATGGCCGAACAATTTGAAAAGAAGTTTAGGAATGCTTCTTGGTCAGGGGAGGGAGAGAGTGTGTAAGGATTTGGTGGGTTGTATTTATGCTAAATATCCAGATTTTTTTGTAATTTTAAAGAACATATATGTTTCCTGTATTATCCTTAGCATAACTTTTACTTAGTATTCCATAAGGGTTTGAAAGAAATTTGACAATCATCGATGGTAAAAACCTGCATGCCAAACAGCTGTAGAAATGTAGGCAAATCTATAGATTTGTATGCATGTAGGAAACTGAAAAGAGGGGGGAGAAGAAGCAGAAAGCAAAGTTTCTCTCCCCATGGAGTGATCTGAAAGACTACTGCAATGTTGTTGACTTCACAGAGATCAGCACAAACACTAGGGTGTTTTCTTTAATTGTTATTTAATCCAGAAGTACTGGAGTAGGTTTAAATTTTTTTTTCCAATCTTATAATTTTGGAAATCTGGACACAATTTCTGAAGGCTTAGCATTGCCAAAATTATTTTCACAGCCTGGTAGACAGCATAGCTCTTTAAAAGCAGTCTGCGACAACTTGCAAAGAAAGGGGGATAAAGGAATTTGCATTAGATCAGGTTGTCCAATCTCCTGTTATTAATCTGCCCATATGTCTTTGTTACATGGGAAATCTCAAGGAAGAGCTCTCAGTTTAAGAACCTTATTTTTCCATCTATACAGAGGCTGCTTTCACAGCACTGTCAGGAAGACAACAGCTGCATTTGGTGTTGTCTACTCCAACAGGTCACATCAGGAAGTTCTATTTACTGCTGACAATATTTGGAACGCAATGTTATTTCTGCATGAAGAGTTCACAGCCCACTGGCAAGGTCATTACAATTAACTCATGCATGTTTATCTGAGAAATTTAAGCATTAATACTTGTTCATTTGAGAAAATTTGTGGTTTTATATAAAATACTTATCTGTGCTTCTTAAAGCTTTGTTTCTTAATAATAGAAATACAAAAGATCACAGCCATTGAGACAATGCAACATAAAGAACTTATAGCAACAATAATAACAGGCTTAATATAAAACAACAGGGAAAAATATTATATGAAATTGAAATAATTTCAATTTCCAATGATAGAAAAAGAAATCTTCTTTATGATTGAGACTAATTTTGCTCAGTTTTGCATAGCATGAATAAACTACTTTGACAGGCAAATGAAATATCAATAGATTAAGTGACTATTAAGAACCATCAATGAATATGCCAGGCCAGTAGATCAACTAATAATTTAGATAATTGCATTAAAAGTTTACAAGGATGAATTAATTACCAAATTAGTCTCTATGTACATGGAAGTACATGTAATGTGCATTTGTAAAACCACTGGGGTGATACCAGAAATGAATACTATTTCTTTCAGAAGCTTCAGACTAGGCTGCTTTTGCATTATTGGGGAAAATAGCAAATGAAAAGGCAAATGTATCAGCACCAGCACCCATATCTCTTACAAAGTGTTTTGGGTTTGCATGGCAAGATTTTGGTAGCAGTGGGAGGCTACAGGGGTAGCTTTTATGAGAAGCTACTAGAAGCTTCTGCTGGGTCCAACAGAGCCAATGTCAACTGGCTCCAAGACAGATCTGACACTGACCAAGGCTGACCCAATCAGTGATGGTGGTACTGCGTCTGTAATAACATATTTAAGGAGGGGAAAAAAAACCCCAACTTGAGTGGCAGCTTTTTGCTGCAAGAGAAAGGAGTGAGACAATGCAAGCAACTTTGCAGCCAGCAAGGTCAGTAAAGAAGGAGGGGGAGGAGATGCTCCAGGCACCAGAGATTTCCCTGCAACCCATGGAAAAGATCATGGTGGAGCAGGTTGTCTCCCTGTATTCCATGGAAGATGATGGTGGAACAGAGGTTCCACTTGCAGCCCATGGAGGACCCCAGACTGGAGCACATGGAGACACCCGAAGTACATGGTGACCCAATGGGAAGCCCATGCTGGAGCAAGTTCCTGGCAGGATCTGCAGCCCATGGAGAGAGGAACCCATGCTGGAGCAGGTTTGCTGGGATGTGACTCCATAGGGGACCAACACTGGAGCAGTCTGGTCCTGTAGTTCTGCACCCCATGGAAGAGACGCATGCTGGTGAAGAATTACAGACCGTGGGAAGGACTTGCACTGGAGAAGTGAAGGGAGGACTATCTCTTATGGGAGGGACCCCACACTGAAGCTGGAAAAGAATGTGAGGAGATCTCCTATTGAGGAGGAAGGAGCAGCAGTGACAATATGTGATGAACTGACCGCAATACCCATTCCCCATCTTCCCCTGTGCTACTTGGGGGGAGGAGGTAGAGAAATCTGGAAAAAAGTTGAGCCTGGGAAGAAGGTGGGGGTGTGGGAAGGTGTTTTAAGATTTGGTTTTATTTCTAATAGTCCTACTCTGTTTTGATTGAGTAATTAAGTTAGATGCATTGTATTTCTAGTTTAGTATACTTTGCCCACGATAGTAACTGCTGAATGATCTCTCCCTGCCTTTAGTACAACCTGTGAGCTTTTCTTATTTTCTCTCCCCTGTGCAGATGAAAAGGGGAGTGATAGAATGGCTTTGGTGGGCACCCGGCCTCCAGCTGAGGTCAACCCACCCCACAAAGGAACAGAGAAAGTCACAGGCCAGTGAAGAGCTATAGAAGTAAACCAGACAAGAGATTCAGACAGGATTTTTACATAATTCTGATGTATGCTATAATGTGATCAGCATTTTTTGAGGATGCAGTGACCTAACAGGACAGGAGTTACATATGACTTACAATGGACTCTAAAAGTGACATTTGGGAAGGCCATGTGGAAAAGAGTGTGAGACAAGTTCCTTATTGGCAACAATAAGGAAAAGAACACAAGTCAAATTCCTGTTTCACTGGCATTTTTGAGCCCCGTCGAGGCTACTCAGACACTTCAAGACCAGAAGAGCACAGCACCAAGACATGAAGCAAGATTTCCCCTCCACCCAAGGATTTAGCTCTGTGAAAGCCTTGAGTTGTAGCCGTGCTCACCATCTGAGCTATGCTGAAAGCAGGACAAGGAATCTGCTCATGAAATACAGAAAAGCAAATCTGCTGTGTAACTGGATGTTGGCAGGCTTTAAGCTGCGCTGCCCTTGCTGTTAAGACTCGTTCACAGGTTATGTACTAAAACTGCACTGGAGTACATTTTACTAATTTTTACTGCTAGGAAAAATAACACAGTTCTTGGAATCCAAACACAGAACTGTTTTCACTCATTTATTTGTCTCCAATTTATAATTTACCCATCAATTACAGCAATAATTAAGCTGGAAAATTTACTGTAAGTATTTCCACAGGTACCCACTCCAAGCCACTGAAATTGTGCCAGAGGTTACGCAGGGAACACATGTCTGTAGTAATGGACTTTCTATGTTATATAGCCAAATCCTACACCCGAAAGGAAACGTATAGTGAAAATTCTCTCCCATATTTTTATGGTAACTGTCTGCTTTCCCAGACAACTGGCATCCTATGCAGCCTCTACAACAAAATCTGTGTCACATCTATGTACTGAATTCTCTGTGTATTTGAAAAAAAAAAAATGCACGTATTGGTTTATCTTTCCAGGATTAGCTTGGATTTCTGCATCTGAAAACTGGTAACTCTACAATTACTCAGAAAGGCTACAGATTCTCTGTTAGCTCTACACATTTATATTTCACCTAATGCTAAGCCTGGTTAAACAGAATTATTGGTATCACTAGCAGGGATTAACATTTAGAATTTGTTTTTTTGCTAAGATTAAAACCATAGCTGGTTGTATCAGTAATGTGTATGAACTGTTTATACCATAACATAGATGTGTCACCATAAGAAACACCAACACAAAATAGAGAAGAACAAGCTACAGGGAAGCATTTTAACTGAATACAAAGAAAGAAGAAACGATGATGAAATGCAATTTTTTTGTCCTTTTTAGCCTGCTGGCTAAAAAATATCAGCTTGAACTCCCCCCAAAATAAAATAATTTTTAAAAATCTTGATATATGCTGTGCCATATTTAAGGTAGCTGACCAAGCAAAATATAATAGAATACATAAATGGAAATAACAAGTTGAACCCCTGAAACTTAGTACAGTGAGAAGACAGAGGTTGAGGATCTGCTATGCTACACCAATTTGAAAACGATGCTTACTATACATTACTGTACTGAATATGTCAGGCTTGTTATTCTTTTACTAGTCACATTTACCGGGTGGTGAATTACAGAAAATCAGCATCTAATACGGTTCATCTTCCTTGCTTCAAATCTCAGTATGCTTTTTCATGCTCTTCAGTATTTTTCCAAAGGAAGTCAAGGTTAGAAAATGCACCAGCTATAGATAGACTTTTACTTCAAAAGGGTAAAAAGCAAAAGTAGAATTTTCAAAGTGAAGAAAACAAAGGAATGTTGGATTTTATAGGTTATCCTCGCTGATGAGCTTTCCCTGTGCACTACACAGTGCATTTAGTGAAATAACAGTGCCCTCTAGTGCTATCTTTCAGCATATTGTCCGAACTTTCTTTTCTTAAAGCAGCATACTAAAACCACCTCATTCAATTTGAAAAAGATGCAGAATAAAATGATTGCTTTAACTTAGCTATCTGTTCTTAACAGAAATTTTTTCCTTCTCAGTTCTAACTAATATACTGGTGGAAAAGGAGATTAAACACATATATGTGCATGTGTGTAAATAGTACTTATGGCAAAACATGTGAAAGAATAAAGAGGATGCTTTCTCTACAGCATCAAAAATGCCCTTAAATATTACATTGCCTTAATAGACATCGACCTTATTTACAAGAACACAAAAAATGAGAAAGAACATAGCACAGATTTCAAATACAATTTTGGATATATGGAGCGTGAGCCATCCAAAAAGCTTTAATTTATAAACCAAGCATTTCCGATAAAGAGGCTCTCACTGAAGATTATGACAGATCAAGATATAGTTTTCACAGTCTTTCTTACAATCTTAATAGCACTTTCAAGTGAAGCAAACATGTAAAATATCACAAAATCCAGAATAATTACTAAGGTCAGCTCATTATCTGTGACTCAGAGGTAGTTAAAAGAAAATCCAGTAAGGAATAAGCTCTTGATGGAATATTAATATCTACTTTGAACATCCTGGCTTTTGAAATATTAAATTTTCTTTTACTGTTATGAAATTTTGGTTTCCTAACAAGAACTTTTATAAAGACTCTTAAAATACACAACACATTTTCACCTCACCAGTACGTATTTGATTAGGTAGACGGTATTTAAAAAATATACATCCTTTCAGAAAGATATCTTCCTCTGATGCAAATTGGCTTTTCAGAAGACTCTCCTTACAGCTCATTACTATTTCTTATTCTAAAATATACATGTGCATCAATTTGGTTTATAAAAATAGGTCTTAAGAATCTAGGTGGACCTATAAAATGTAGATTTAGACCCATAAAACAAAGTTTATCCCTCCCCGCAATTGAAATTACAACACATTACAATTTTTGGTGAATATATCCTTATGATTCATTACATCTGGCAACTTGTATTTATAACTGATTCACCGTAGGACTGATACATATGGGGTTTTATGTGGAATACTGAACATTAGGGGACAGGTCAAAATGTTCCCCGATTCTCTAACACAGAGATCACCAATTCTGAAAAACCTCTGTAGTCATATTATAACACTTGAGCTGTGGTTTCTGTATGCTACTTAACATGACTTATGTTCATGTAAAAATCAAGCCAGTTTTCATAGACATTTTTGAGCAACTTTAGTCCTCCAATTATCTTCTTGTATATATGGACCACCCCATCCAAAGTTCTTACCATTTCCCACGTTTTTTCTCCTGTGGCATCTTCACGTATTTAAAGTTGTACCTAACTGTGCAGAACTATTACTGAACTGGCATTGTCAGGCTAACATAAAGATGATGTAATCTCTTGTGATCATATTACTTATTATCAAATAAAACATTGCATATGGCATTACTAAGTAATACTGTATTTTACAGGTTAACATTTCATAATGACCTTCATTGTAGGTTATACAGGAATTTCTGTACTTACTTTTAAGATCTAAATTTCTGGCTCCTGCTGTGCTCTGTGTTGTGATTTTAGTGTCAATCTTTACAGTGTGGAGATTGTTGGTATCCCTTGATATCATCACATTATGCCACTGGTTGTCATTCAGAGGTTTATTAGAACTTCCTTTGATGAGATTTGCACCATTTCCCAAGTCAAACACATAGTGTAAATACCTGGGAAAAGAAAAAAAAATTGGAAGAGTTTCCTTTTTCTTTACATAGCAAGGGGGCACTAATTAATATGTCTAGTATTTCCTATTTCCTTGTACTCCTGGTGCTGGTACAATCAGAAGGCAACAATGAATGCCAAATGGGAAAGCAACCTTAATTCAGAGGAATCATCATTCGTTTAGATGAGCCGAGATGCAGTCCCAAGGTTCTGGAAAGTAATGAGTACTTCATGTACCAGCACATGCATATATAGCGTAGAGAGAGAACAAGAGGAAGGCTACAAACTAGTACTTCTTTGTGGTAAACACTACAGAAATTATACCTATTATTTACTTTCGTATTTTTCAGGCATTTAGCTTTATCTGAAAGAAAAAGTCACAATAAAGCACATGAAGTTTGACATGAAGAAATATTCAACAACCATGTATGTCCAGACAGATGAACATCTGTATCCTAAATTTTCCCTTGTGTTTCTCCTGAGTATACATTTATACAGACTGATTTTTCCATTATGTTAATCCATACATACCCTTTTACTAATTCAACCACAATGAAATCATTTCCATCGCCACTGTTATAAAGAATCAATCCATCCAGAGAGGTTGTTTTGAACTGGAAAAAAAGGTGCATAGATGTATATGCTTGTAGCGTGGCCAATGCAACATAACTTGCTTTTGTTTTAAAGGTTACAGGATCTGCTATGATGTTCCTGAACCCGAATCTTGCATTTAGCTCACAATAATCGATGTCTCCATTTTTACATAAGTCAATGTACGCCATGCCATTAAATGTAAGACTCTGTAGATGCCCAATGAAATTAGAAGGCACAGAAGACAGGTAGCGCCGTTCTGTTATTATTCCTGTTTCTATGTTGTGGAATTCCAGTCGCGTGTGATCACCAGCCATTTGACCTTTAAACAGTAACAAGAAAACACATGTCAGCAAATGAAATGAGAGGTCAAAACACACATCACCTGATTAAGTATCTGCATCAATTTCACACTTTTCAGAATGGGCAAGGCCAGTTCTTGGCTCCAAAGATGATTCTTTTAACTTCACCCAAACTACTGGTAAACATCTGGGAGCCTTTCCACCGAGTTCAGGGTGTTTGGATAAGGTCAACAGCAAGGCTTCTATGTTGAAGCACAATACCACAGTATATTTGAACTGCCAACAAAATCTCTCACTTTGCTTATACTTAACCAGATAACCAGATAAGTTTTACTAGAAGCAAGTGCTCTTAACACAACGTGGAGAACACAAAGGCAAGTCTCAGAGGTAAAAGTACAAGGTTAGAGTTTCATGGAAGAAAGGCGTAACAGTTTGGAGGATATTACTCCACGTGTTTCGCGTAGAAGTGCATGATTTGGATGAGGAAAGAAGGATTCATGTTTAAGCTCTCTTAGGTACCTTAATGCTGGCCCAACTGCAAAGCATGGTGCTGCAAGGCTGAACAGAGTCTTCCTTGAAAGCAACTAGCTTTGTACCACAGGGATAAACTGTGGGACAAGGGGGCAGAGCCCAAGAGATGGACAAAGCAGAAAGCCTGTAGAAAGGGTGTATAACAGCATTTTATAATCCTGAAAATAACAAGGGACTTGCTTACATCAGAAAGATGGCCAAAACCACGCCTCACATCTACCTTTGAGTTTTTCTTTGCCGTGCAAGGACTCCTGCACAGCAGAAAGCATGAAATTTGCTGACTGCAGAGCTAATCTGAAGGATCAACACTGCCAGGGTACACCATGTACAGGCCAGGTAAGCTTTTAAGCTAGTTATTAAATACCTTACCCAGCACATCCAAGTTGTGAAGATTTCCCTGTCCTAACACAGCTTAGATTTTTTTTTTCCATGCTTATTTTAAAGAAGTAGGGCAGTATTATCACAAGGCTGATTCATGGTCACATTGTGTGGGGATGATGACAAAACAGCTTTTTATTACTGAGAATTTTTAACACTTAATCTACACCTTTTCCAAACCATAGACTAGATTTCCCAGTTCCTTAAATGTTTTGTGTATCTGGAATAAATACTGACATGAAAGTGATCTATAACCAAGTTCCCACAGTTGCAGCACAGAGGTGTTGACAGGCCAAGTTCCCTCTCTCCTTCCCTACATGTACTACTCCAAGAGGGCAATGTGAGCTCTGACCGAGGCTGGATGTGCGTAGTGGCAGTGCACAAAACCCTGAGGAAGCCTTAGACAGCTGTACCTTCATAGCTTTTATAAGCAGGTGCCCTTGTACGCACTTGTGAACGGGGGACAGGTAGGGGCAAGATGAATGCAGATACTTGGGTTTTGCCTTGGGGGATCGATTCACAAACAGGTTAATTCATGGCACTGAGATACAAGTACAAGGTATCAGTGAACTTACAGTGAAAATAGCTCTACAAGCTTTAATAAAATTGTAAAAAATTTGCTCTAATAATGTACGATATTTATAAGCAGCTTACTGAGCTTCTGGATGTGTTCTGACCTAACTCTACTGATGTCATTGAACACCATCAGCATCTGGAATGTGCAGTCATACAGGCTGAGCACCTTATTGCCCAAAGACAACCCTCTTGATGTTCTTGTTTCTAAAGGCTAATTCTGAAGGAACCATTTCTCCTGATGTATTAACAAAGGCGGGTTCTTCCTTGCAGTAATGAGTCACGGAGCTGTCTTGAAAACTGTCAAATCTGTAACTTTCTGCAAGGCCGAGAGCTGTATATTGGATCACCACCAGAGAGCTGAAAATCATATTTTAGAGGAGGAACATTATGTATTCCAGTCTTACATCACTTCAGATGGCATTGCATAAATGTCATGGCAAAAATCCACTAAGCTTTGGCCTGTAGCACAGTATCCTCACTACATTCACTACCTTAAATGTATTTCTTTCTTAAGCCTGGTAATAAAAAAATTCCAGAATCTGGGCTCACACTTCCAAATCTTCCTCAGTTGTACAAACCTGCTAACAGGACTTGAGACTTCACATAACGCTCCACAGTATTTGCAACTGCAGCAATTAAGAAAAAGAGAGACTGCATTTTGTGCTTACAAGGTTGGTTGGTAGTTGGGTTTTTGCTTTTTTTTTTTTTTAACTTCTCAGGTTTCCACACGTTTTACCTCTTGCAATGCTATGGGGCACACAAAAAATAATTTCTGTTCATAACCATAAGCTAGGTAATCTTGCCATTATACAAGTGTGGTGACCTCCTTCAGTTCATTTATTTTCTATACATTTCTAGAAAGCAAAGTGCTTCGGGGCTGCAAGTATTTAAACTTCTCTATGATGAGTGAAAACTTCAAAAACTCCTCTATGATTTCCAATTGTAGCTAGCTATGATTCTGAAAGACATTGTTTATCCTTACACAAATTATGCATTAGTCAAAGGGAACTAAGTTCAGTACTTGGATGAACAGGTGATATTTTACAACCTGTAAAAAACAGAAAGTGAGGCTGAATTATTTAATGGCTTCCCCTGCAGCTTAAGCTTTCTGGATCTGATTTTTTTCCCCTATGTGTGATACAGGAAATGGAATAAAAAAAAGCTGGAATTTTTGGGAGAAAGTCCATTTTTTCCTTGTGCTTCCATAAGATGATAACTTTTCAAAGGAGTAACTACAGGGTTATATTTTAACCACATTTCTGACTGTTGGGATATCTGAAGAAAAGTTCTAAGCAGTTTAGAGCAAGAGCACTCCAATCTGATATGACAACTCTTACACTACCCCTTTAGGGAATTCAAAGCTACCACACATTAAATTGCATTGTGCACATTTGACTTTCTACCAGATGGGGTTGAAAACTTAAGCTCCTGAAAGCTTTGGCAACACACAGTCCTGCATGACATTAAAGATTTTTTTTTCTATGTATAAATGTAGTATTCCTGGGACAAACAGCATTTTTCCTATGCTATTAGACTTTGAAGTTCCCTCTAACTCCCTGTTTCATGCCAGTTCCCTCCTCACTTATGGAGGAAGCCACAGATGGGCCACACAGCTTCCCGCGGGGAGTTTAGGCAGACTTTTTTCCTCCCCAATACTGGGATGACTTTCTCCTCTTGGATGAAGAACATTAAACATCTGTGGATTACAGAAATGTAGGCACCTTCCAGCTTGAAGAATTGAGAGGGATTTTGAGTCAACCAGTCAGCTTCTGATACAGGTACTGGCACGTGGAAAGAAGTGTTGTACCAGAAATTTGGACCCACAGGCAACACTTTTGCATTATTCCATAGGAACTACAAAGAAAAGACTCACTGGTTTTGTCAGCTAGAATATAGTAGTTCAATTGGAAGGGACCTACGACAATCATATTATCCAACTGTCTTACCACTTGAGAGCTGACCAAAAGTTAAAGTACATTATTAAGGGAATTGTCCAAGTGCCTCTTAAACACTGACAGGCATGTGGCATTAACCACCTCTCCTGGAAGCCTGTTCCAGTGTGTCAGCTATTTGAGACCGTAGTATTTCATAGTAACTATAGTTATCTGCAAAGGTGAGTGATTACCAGAATTTACAGTCCTGTGTTCTTTACTTATTAGTTCACTGGACTAGACCATATAAGATGGAAATCTCCTGTTCTCATCTTAATCTTTCACATTGAGTTTGAACTTTTTTGAAGCTTGCTGAGAAGCTGGAACTGAACCTAGTGGTGAAAACAGCACTTGGTGGATTTGTGATCTGTAGTATTCATAAATAAAAAAAAAAATCTGCCATGAGGAGCCCAAAAAATCTCCATTTGGTTTTAGACCCTATGTTTTATTCAGATTTAAAGGACTTCCTCTAACTAGAAAAATGTCCCCAAAGTAACCTTACTGTTTCAGTTGCCGTTGAAGTAGCACAATGATATTCTTCAGTACAGTTCCTCCAGTACTAGATATTTATTTTCAGAAAGAAAATAGTTGGTTTAGGTCATCTGCTTTCTTGGGAGAATGACCCAAAGCATAATCATATACACAGGCTAAACTTTTGTTTCACATCTAGAAGATCTATTAGTAATTTCTGATTCTATCAAAGCATGGTTTTGCAGCTATATGAATACATAACAATTGTTTTTCTACCAGTGTCATGGTCTTCATTGTTCTGCTGAGGTGAAGAAAGACTACTAAAGAAGCTATTTCCTTTTTAAAAAAAAGTCAAAACTGTTGCCCTTTTAACAAAGCTTAAAGCGAATGACAAAATCTATTTAATGCTACATGAAAACAAAGGAACATACCAAACAGCTAACACAAAATAAGGCACGTTGTATTGTGCAAGGAATTGGGGACAGAAGCTAGGTCTGTTGCTATTAACAACACTTATCTAATGGAGCAAAATCAAGGTCTTCTCTATTATATTTTCAAAAAATATGTACAGATGTATATTTCTAATGTCTGCTAGCACTCATGCCCTGTTTATTCTGCTATCTCAACTGCTATTTTAGTATTTGAGAAAAACCTGTTGCCTAATGTTGAATTATTGAGGCCAGACGATGCAAGATTTAAAACACAATAGAACATCCTTCAAACATTTATGAAATTCTTTCTTACAGCAATGACTTTGAGTTTAACCTTAGTATAAATTCAGTGTGTTGCCAAAAGCATTTTACTTGCCTCCTCATTAGCGATGTATCTAATGACTTCTCTCCAATTACTGTATAAAAACATTCATTTAAGTCAGCATGGAGGTTTTCATTAATTTCAACAGCAACGTTAGAGTAACATTAACATCAAGTGTAACAATGCACTTGTAGCAGCAGTATTTCAAGATGTAGGACGTGGATTTTTGATCTTATCCAAGAAAAGAAAAAAAGTATCTGTTGCTTTCAGATAAAGGCATTTCACTTATGTTGGTTTTTTGCTTTCTGTTTCCCCCCAGTAACACGGAGTCACAATGCCACACTACCTGTCATGGCCTGCTGGTCATCCACCATTAACTTTAAACTTTTTCCTCGCCGCACCACACGCACTGTGTGCCACTCATTATCATTGAGGTTATAGCCAGCAAAAAGGGTTTCTGGACCTTTGCCTGTAGGATATGCCAAACAGTCATTATGCAATCTTTAAATCAGTTTACATGCGAACCTCACAGAGAAAGAGAGAGACAAAGAAACAGAGAGACTGGCTGGGCAAATGTTAAAAGTCACATCAAGCAAGAAAATTACAAAGTATAAGCAAAACTCAAAATTTGGAGCTATTACATAACTATATAAATGAATTGTATATGCACATTTATCGATCCAGGTTGTTATAAATAGGCACAGTCAACACGGATTCAGTTATGCCTTTCCAGTCCTTGGCAAGCCATTAAGTAATGGGATTCCTGTGTCCAGAAGAACTTCAGCAGGTGTTTACAAGATCAGATTTTTGTTCCTTCATTAAAAACAGTTTGAGGGAAAGCTACAAGTGGTAAATGTATGTGCATTTGTGCTATATTTTTCTTAATCTACGTCAGCTTCTAGGTCTATGTTTGTTCATTTGGACTCCTTATAAGATCATCTATTACATTGTCATCCATCTGACCCGTTAACATTCAGATCCAGTACCTTCTGATGTTAGAAAACCTCCAGACTATGCTCTCCTTTTTCATTGCATGCATACCTTTTGTTTTGGTAACCTGATATTTTTGTAAGCAGTACAACAAACAGTTTAGAAGCAAGTATAATCCTGTTTATTGCACGATGTACTTGCAATAACTGAAGTATTCACAAATCTAGGAAACAAGATACCTTTAATACCTAGAGAAATATATCTCAGAAGAAAATTAGTATGGAAATTGTCCCTTGCACTGTTGTACAAGAAGATACAGAAAAATCCTGATTATGAGCTATCACTGATATGAGTGGGTGATTGGCCAAGCACTGAACCAATCAATCAAAACTTCTGTGCTGAGTTTTCGGATCTATGTGGTGACTGTCTGAAAGGTAAAGTTAATTTGCAAATAATAATTTGTGTTCTTCCAAGACTGAGATTCCCTGGACTGTTTTTCAGTTCCAATGGCCTAATAAACACTGCTGATAACTAAAAGAGATGCATAATAAAGTAATATTTGATATGGAAATATTTGGGTTACACAGAGTCAGACAATTACCTCCACTACATCTTCCCAGGTGATTACATCCCATCTTTCAGCCTTCTTTTGAAAAAGGGATATACCAATGGCTCTGAAATTCTCTCACATTTCTTTTTGGCTTCTTTTCCACTAAGTGCAGGCTAACTGATGGAAGATGTCTAATAACAGATGAGCAGTATACGCATTGTGTAAAATTAAAGTTGCTCTGACTTCAGGACTGCACAGAGGGAAGAGACACTAACAGCTTGATGTAGCTGTTCAGCATATTGGACAGTTTTAATATCAGACTTTTTCCATTTCCTATCAGCATTTTTTAAATTGTTGCTGGTTGACTGCTTTTATATGCAATTGTTGTTATTTTGAGCATGTCAAGGGACCTCTAGGAATTAAAATACTAGCTACAGCAAAGGCAGTGACATTCTGATAACATCATACTGCTTTTTCTATGCCACTGTATTGACACAAGGTTAGGAAAGATGTGCAAACCCAGAAGAGAGAGATGTATATGTACTCACTGATGTCAGCTACCTGCATTATCTGCTCCTTATGTGTTTACTTTGACAAGAGAAAGGCCAGTTTGGCATAAAGCTTGAGTGAATAATGTTGTCTTTGGAGGCACTGATAAAGGTGCACTGAATAATGCTCTTTAAGCAAGTGTTATTATTCTATATTTTATTGGGGACTTCAATGGAAACAATTTCTAACTATATTTGGGAGTCAAAGGATGGATTTACAAAAAATGCTTAGGTGACTTCAGTAAAAATCTCAGTGAGACTCAATAGGCCTGCCTAGAAATATATTACTTACCATTATGTTAAACATGTTAGCCCTTCTTTATTTGGTAATCTAACTACAATTTTTAAAAATACTTTTAAAGTAGTTGAACTACTTAGTCTCCCTTATCTCACCACAGATCTGTGAAATACCCAAAAGCATACGCAATTTTAATTTGCTCTCACTTTAACAGCCCTCTGTAATGTCCCATTCATGCAAAGGTGCCTCAGTGTATATAAATATCAAATCTGACTTGTCTGTCCACATTCACATAGGCAAATATGTCTATTATCTTTTAATGGTTAGTCACTTGTAAACTCTTCCTGTTGTAAAATTAAATATATGTTTTCCTATACATCAGTCTATTCCCTTTGCAAGAGTACTCTGAGTAAAAATGTCAGGTCAGAACTACATCTGAGCTGCCCTTGTTCGCAATGCATGCAATCCAAAACTGGATTAAAGGGAACTGTGGTGAAAGGGCTATGAAAGGGACATGGGTGTGCATAAACACACTATGGGAGCAATACACTAAAAGCACTTCTGGCCTTGTAGAAACTAGCTGCTTTGCATGGAAAAGAGGCTTTTCTTTCCTGAAGCTGAATTCTAACAGAGATTTTTGCTTTGTCATAAAGAGTGCAAGGAACTACCGAATACGTAGTCCCAGTGTCCAGGTATTGTGTGTGTGCCTGTCACATTATGTTGCATCTCTGCAAAGTAGCATAGGTTTCCATGGCAGCTAGAGAGGTGGATGGAAAAGTACAGATGCCCACCATTCCTGCAGAGAACGTAGCGCTTGGGCTGCTCCTGACCAAGAACACGCTACTGCAGATCAAAGTAGGAACTGTAGTTGTGAGCAGTGGATTTAGGACAAAATTAAACACAAATCAACCATGTAGTCCTTGCTACCACACAAATACAAGGACCGCAGAAGGAAAGAAACTCAACATATTTTGTTAAGTGGCATTGACCAACCTCAAAGACAGTTTATATTAACACTTCCCTTGCTGGCTTTTAAATATATTGACCTGAAACAAATTTAATCATCTTACTATTGAGATTGTAACAGTTCAGACTCTTTTTCTGTCCTGGTTTATAGTGCTCTAGCTTATAGTGAATCTACCATAAATCTAAACCTACTATATTATTTGCTCTCAAGTCTTATTCTGACTTTACACTAATCTGATTCCACTTCATTTAAATCACAATGCAGAAAGTGCTGTTGTATTTAAGTAGGAATTGGCATATTACCACCTTTTGGGGGTGTCTTTTTTATTATCTTTTCTTTAAAATCATTAAATATTCCCCAAGAGAAGAAAAGCAAAAGCCCTAATTTAAAACAAACAAACAAAAAACCCAAACAACAACAAAACCCCCCTAAAACATTTTCTATGGACTGATACAACCCTTCTAGCTCTATGTCACTCCTTCTAGCTCTATGTCACTCCTTCTAGCTCTATGTCCTCCGCTCCACTCCATGCTGTCTTTCCCCTGGAACTCATTTGTCCCTTTCTAGAAAGGACACAGTTAATTTGCTTCATGTATCCAGCACTTTCTATTTCCTGAGCTACCGATTCTCTCAGACACCAATACCTTTATTATAAACCTTTCCTTTCAGAGACAGATTGTAACCTGCAAAAATACCCTAAGTAGCTCCTCTTGCTTAAGTATGAAATTTATTATCAATGTCTATATTCAGCTCTTTTACCATTTTAAAGGCTTAAATAACTACTGGATTTTATGCATCCCTAGTGTGAATAGATAGTAGCAAATAAAAAAGTATAGGCACTTTTATGGCTCCCACAATTTGCTCATAGTCCATCACGTCAGTAAAATCTGCACATCCATTTAAAAGCAGGTAATTGCTTGTACAACCATCTTTTTACATGGGAAAATACAGACTGTGCAGCCAGCTGATAAAAGTACAAATCTTGATGCAACTCATTATGAACTAGGACATATAAGTGTAAAGCCCCAGGCACCCTAAGTTATACCTTTTATTCAGACACCTAAAGTTGAGCTTCCTGTGTTTCCAGCACCTCAGCTAGAACCTATCTGCCTCACTCCTTTTTAAAGTCAAAGGAAAAAAGTATAAACCTCCAAAAGAGAAAAAAATATATCTAATTTTCTGTGTGCTGAATATTCTAAATATTCTCTGGAGATTCCTATTCTCTTTACTATGTGAGGAGCCTATACTGCCTAATCCAAGCATTGAAAATTTACTGAATTCAAAAGAGCCTCTTAGCTGATCTTTTATAGATTTATATCCTGTTGTAAATAAATTGGAAGATCTTTTTTTAATCCACTATTTGAACAGAACATCATGAAAACAAACTGGACACTTTGAAACAAGATACTAGCTTTTGGCATTGTATCAAATGTTCAAAAGTAGGTGCCTGAACCAAAGAAAGAATTGTTACTGGCTCCTGCAATGCCATTCACCACCAAGTTCAGCGATCAAAAATGAAGTATCAAAAGAAACACAAAGTAAATAGAGACTACCAAGGGAGACTGGATGGTTCAGTGAATGCTCTATTAACTGTGAAACCCAAGTCAGTTACAGGCAAACCATTACTATCTATTTATGGGTCAGTATAAGAAATGCAGCAGCGGTTTCAGCCTACTTTGCTGATGGGTAACTATGCATGCTGCAGCAAGCAACAGAAGGTGTCATTTTCCATTTGAAATTTGAGATAATAAGTGGACAAAAGGAAAAAACCCTGAGATCACTCCAGTTAATAGAGACTATTACTTTCAGGTCAGGGATACCGGGATTTTGGATGGAATCTTCTGGTTAAGACATATATATACACAGCACGCTGAAAGGTAAAGCCATCTGAGTGGCTCTGAGAGACACCTAGGAGTATTGTAAATACCTGATGCAGAACCAGACAACTCTGTGCCATCTCATTTATCCTGTTTTCCAGGGCAAATCTAGCATGCCTGTAAATCCAGGTTTCTTTTCCAGCAAGCAGTCTCTGAGCCACAGTGCAAACATTGTGAGGCATCTATATTGTACAGCAGTCTGCAGCACAAAATGCTCAGAGAAGATTCCTCCAGAACTAGGTGCATAAACACAAGTTAAACAGAGGAAAGCATCTTAATCTTCATTATCCTTTCTACGGTGGCTGGCTGCAGAAACAATTCTGGTCTTCCAAATCATTCATTTGTAAACTTGAATTAAAAATACAGTTGATTCACTATAATAACTGAATTTTAAATGACTGCATCTGCATCATCCTGAAATTCCCTGACTATGCACGTTTCTTCTCTTGTAAAGATCAACGATGTGTATCAGTTTATCATTTAAAGTTAATTGATAAATTGAGAAAGGCTTATTGCGGGTAATACAAATTTTGCCAACTGTATTTTCTTCTTAACAGACTCGTACAGAAAATTCCACAGGAACAGCACATTCACTGAATCATATCAAGAAAAACATACCAATCTGAACTGCTTGATCAAAATGTTCCAGCCCACAATAGCTTTATTATAGGCAAAATTGCTTTTCGCAATTTGGGTAAAGTATTGGCAGTTTAGGGTATTTTTATGACTTTTTAAAACAAAAGTTGACATTTCAGAAATTAAAATGAAGGAGATTAAAAGTTGCTGATATAATTCATTAGTCTTCATTTCATCTGTAGAATATATTTGTTTATACTGTTCTGAGTAAGAGACATCAAATATTAAATCTGTTTCTGTACATGCTCTCATACAGAAATACAGAAAGCTAAACAAGGTACTTTCAAAAATGCTGCTGGCTTCCTCTACATGACCAAACTACAAAGAGGCTGCATTGAATATTGATCTCATTCGCTAGTGAGGAAAACCAGCATACCAGTGAATGCACTGGGGAAGAAACATCCATAGAGTGATATAAGAAAACCCAATCAATCCAGGAATCAGGCACCATATTCAGGTCTGAGGACACAAAGTTTTCTGTAGTTGTTTGCCTGGGTTTTTTTCCTCTTTTTTTCTGTGAGCTCGCTTCCCCTGCCCATGGTCATAGCTGCTCAGTATTTTCCCTTTCCCAACATTGTCTTCCTTTCCCTTAGGCAAGCTACTTAATTTGGGGTGTGACAGAATACATATTCATCCATTAATTTCTTTAAAGCTGTGAGATATTAACTGTTGATGACATTTAAGTATTTACATGGAGCCAGTGGATCAAGGTGGGAGGGCAAAATGTAAACAGATTCATTGGACTAAATTATACCCAAGGACTCTTGGTGTCAACCAAGACAGATGCTGATGATAAACCACAGTCTTGTGAAAGCCTGTTCTCTATGAACAGAATGAGAACCACTACTGAATTACACCAAGATGGAGAAAGAAAGAAATACCAGAAAGTAGCAAACTTTTTGAGTTGCAAGTCCTGCACATAAATATGCTCTCAAAGCTGGGAAGTGTGTTTTACTGGTTACTAATA
>VZTU01022771.1:2337-26899 GCA_013400835.1 Zapornia atra
GAGACCGGCGGAGGCGCGGGGCTGCCCGCCCGAGCATCACAGCGCTGCTGCGCGCTCGCCTCCCCCGGGGCTGTCCCGGGGCCACCCCACGAAGTGCCACCAGAGGAGTTTGGGGCCGGAGGAGGGGGTGGTGATGGTGTGACTTCTTTTTTTTTCCCCTCATGCCGGCTGGAAGAGAAGGGTATTTTCCTCTGCTGTTTAGCTTTCGTGCTAAAGATGTCATCTCAAAGTCTGGGAAGAAGGGGGGGAACCGTGCTCCACTCTCTCTTCCACGGTAACAACCATATTCTGCATATTGAAAAATATGATAGACAGTGAGGAAGGCTTCTTTTTTTTTTTTCTTTCCCCCTTAAAAAAAAGAACCAGCCTTTTCAATATTGATTCAACAAAAAAAAAAAGAGGAGAGAATTTAAAAAGAGAAGAAGCAGCACCAGCAGCAGGGAGAATATAGGCTCAGCAACTCTCCAGGTTCGCTTCCTTATTATTACTATCCAGGGGTAATTTTTCATCTCTGCTAGCTAATCTTTGTTCCTTGTGAAGATAATGAATAGCCCAATCCTTATCTCCTGGGCTCCTGGAGGCTGCTGGAGAATGGAGTTGAACAGGGTTGAAAATTGGTTCCAAAGTGCTGCTGAATAAATGGTGTTCCTTATCTCTGGCTTCCAGATTATCGGAACCCTTTCAAAACTCACACAACAAATACAGCCACCGCATCTAATGCATCATTTACCAGAGCAGATCTCCGCGTTTGATCGGCAGATAGGCAAAATCTATGTATTCCTTGCTTCACTTAGTATGCATGGATGCAAGGCTGCTGTGCCTACCGGGTGCCCCCCGGACAGGTCTGGGACACCCCCAAGGCTCTTAGCACACTCAGGTCTTTGCTGTGGACTCCACTGAGTACCCGGAGTGTCCCCTGCCTGTCCCTGACCCGACCCGGGGGAGCAGCCAGGGACAGCAATCCACCTTGCAAGGTGCTCTGCCATATGGCACGCTTGGAAATTCGGGGTTGTTCTGCTGGAGCTGGTGGGTTTGCAGGGAGAGGAGAGGTGTGAGCATCACCCTGGGCACTCCAGACATCCCCTTGCACTTGTGCTGACTCCTGAACCCATAGCTACATTCACCCATACCCAGAAGCAGTCTGAGGGTGCTGAGCCTCAGCTGCATGACAGCACCCTTGCCACCCCACCCCCCTCACCCCTGCCAAAACAACTTTTGGACTCAGCTGTGCCCTAGTCCTGCCCCAGCCCTCAGCAGTCTTAGTGCCCAGTTGGGTTAAACTTCCCAGGGCTCCCCCCAGCTTGTCCCCCCCACGGCATCCCGGCATCCCGGCCATGGAGCCTGTCCGGTCCCTCGGGTGCCCCAGGGGCTGCGGTCAGCTTCCAGCCCTCCCCATTGGTGCTGGGTGAGCCCCCTGCCTACAGCTGCAGGCAGAATAGTGTAAATGAGGCAGCCCAAATTTGGGGAGCAACTGGTGATACTGGGGGAGAAAAATAACCCACAAAAAAAAGGGGGTTCTTCTTCCCTCCTGGGGTTAGTGTGAAGCCCATCCCGCCCAGTTCAGGGCAGTACCAGACTCTTTTTCTCTCTCTTTTTCTCTCTCCCCACTAGGTTTTCTTGTTTCTCTTCTTCCAGCCCTTCCAAAAATAATTAAAACAAGACAGACCCCAAACCAACCACCACCTGCATAACAGAAAATGCCTCTCAGCATGTCCATGCAGCCCCTGGCTCCAGAGCAGGAGCTCCCCCAGCCCCGAGCCTGGGACAGATATCCCCTCAGCCCTCACCCACCCTCCTTTCCCCAACAGCACTTGAGTGGGTGCCCAGGTACCAAACAAGGTGACATTTCCTTTTGCACCACCACAGCACACCCCTGCATCCCCAGCACTGCCCGGGGGGGGCCGTCAGGTTCTGGTTTGGGGACAGAACACCCACATTGTCCCAGACCCCTTTGCCTGTCCTGCAAAGTTCATTCCTCCCCTGCCTGGAGAGGGAGAGAAACTTCCCTGGGAAGTTGTGGGTGAGCAGCAGCCCCAGCCAGCCCCTGCCCCTGCTTGAGAGTTTTGCAAATGTTCAACTTGTACTGATTTTTTTATGGCTGTATTCACAGTTGTTCCTTGTAAAAAACAGACCTGTGTTAGTTTATTAATAACCTAAACATTACGTATTAAAGACCTATGAGTGACACAAGATGACAAAAAGCTGTATTTTTCCAATATACACAAGCACACATTTAATAACCTTCTATTGCATCTCAGCTAGGCCTTCTCTCTGATGGTTCCCATGGCAACTGAGATAAAAAAGCAGCCATTTTCCATATCTCTATGAAAGTCTATTATATTGCAGGATTAGTTCATCTTCTGCTAAGGTCAAACACAAAGTCATACAACCTGAAATATTTAGAATCCATGTACATTCATTTTTTTATATGCCCTTTCATTTTCCACAAAAGGCTGGGATCCTCTGAGGTTTTATTCCCCAGAAAATGCTAAGCAAAGCAATAAAAAAAAAAATCATGATTAGCAGCTGATGAAAAGTTCAATTGTTTTTTTTTTTTTTTCTTCCTTCCTTTCCCCAGGTTGTTCTGTCCACCCCCCCCTTAAAAAAAACCTCCCCACACCACTATTGTTGGGCAGATAGTGCCTTCCCCATTTATCTCTATCAGCAGCCGTGATTGCAGCCGATACCGGCCGCCTAATTGGGCTCGGGAGCAATTTGCAGGCGGACGGCGTCACCTTCTGGCTAAGGCGGGTGAGACAGCGGCGGTGCAGGGTCAGGCTCGGGGCTTGGGGGTGGCTTTAGCAGCCCCCCAGCCCGGCACGGCTGGGGATGGAGGCGGGAGGAGGGCGGCGGCGGGGGATGCGCGGGTGCGGTACCCCGGGGGGTACCTCTGCGCTGGAGGAGGGAACATCCCCTCGCTCTACAGGTCCGCAGACAGGCCGGGGGTTGGTGCCTGCTTGTTCCTGCCATGGTTAAACTGGTTTATTTGGCAGCGAGTCCCGCCACCGGCGCGGCTCAGGTGTCAGAGTCGCAGGGGTGGGAAGGGACCTCCAGAGATCATCGGGTCCAACCGCACACTTGTGGGAAAAACAAGCCACCTTAAACTCATCTGAGCTGTTCCCACAATCCCTGATCTTGCACACGGGGTGGAGATGGGAAGCAAAGTCATCTCCTTCTTTCTTTCTTTCTTCTTTAGTTCCTTTTCTCCCCTCTCTTTTCTTTATGAGGGAGTCGGCACCGTAACTCAGCCAGGTCTTGGTGACACCTCAAAACACAAGAAAATAAACCAAAACCTGGGCAGCCTTCAGTTTGAAGGGTGACACACGTGTTATCACCCGTGTCATGAAGAACTATGGCTCACTTTTTTTTCCCAAGGTCACTCCTGAAAACCTGGGAAATCAGGGGGGGAGAACTTGTGCATGTGGCCATCTGTGCCTGTGGCTTTGTTCCCAGGTACCTGCTGCAATCTGACATTTATTCCAGCCCCTTTGAATGTGGAAAAATAGAGGCTCTGGAAATATGTGCAAAAGGGGAGAAGCTTGTGTGTGGCAGAAGGGTTGGAGACATTTTTTTGGTTTCCCCTTCTTTTTCCCATCCCTCCATCCCCAGGTGGCCCCACAGGGATGGCCCAGTGGCTTTGGCCCAGCGTAGACCAGGTGGGGTGTTAGTAGGGATGCTGTATCCCAGGCTGTCCCTGGAGAGGACCTGTGCTTGCTGCAAAGAGATGGGTTGGGAGTGGGGGGTAGGAGCAGAGGATGGGCAGAGCCAAATCCCAGTCTTAGCCCTTTGTCCCCTGCTGCCTCAGTTTACCACAGTCTAGGTCATGTGGGTGACACAGGGCACACATCCACACAGTGTTGCCAGAGGTTGACACGTACCCAGAGGTGACTGTTTGCAGGTAGGTGTTGCACAACGGTGGCCAGAGCCATGCTCACCTCCCCAAACCAGGCAGAAGCCCCTACTCTGAGCAGCACACCTGAAAGGGGGATGCCAGAGCAGCTTCCCCACCTGAAAACCGTTTCACCTGGGGCACCTGTGCACCTCTAAAAGCCCCCACCTGCACCCTTCCTACCCTTGGGGCTTTACTTCCTCCTGCACCTTTTGGCAGAGGGCAGATTGCTCCATTTTTATGGCCAATGTGGCTTTATTTTACAGTCTCATGGCTCATAATAAGGAGAAGCCTGGAACTTTGAAGGAGGAGTTCAGAGCATCCCCAAACATAGGTGGGTTTCTTTTCTAACTCCTGTGGCTTCTTTTCTTCCCTACCTCACCCTTGCCATTGTGGGCAGCAGCAGCTGATGTGGTGCTTGTGTGTCTGGGTCTGCAGCCTTGAGAAAGCCTCTGGAAATGTGGGAGGAGGCATGTCCTTCAGCTAAAAAGGGGTCTTCTCCTGCCTACAGCTCTTGGTGGTGGTGGTGATGGTGATGGTGATGGTGATGGTGATGGTGTTCTCTCATCGCTCTGGCTGCTGGGTTAGGTAGAGGCTGAGCTGCCCCAGTGCTGGGAATATGGGTGCTACAAGGGGGCTGTGACAGAGCTCTCTGTGAGGATCCTTGTCCTTCAGCAAGTGGGATGTCTTCGTGCTTGGGAGGCTGCTGGGGACACTGTGGAGCCATGCTGGGTGCTGTTGGAACCCAGCATGGAGAGAAAATTGGATTAAAAACCAACCCCAAGTCCCCTTGGGCTGCAAATATTTAAGATTATTTCTAGTGGCCAGTGGCTGGTGGGGAAGCCTGGGGGCATGTGGGGCTGTTGACAGGAGGTGGCTTTTTGCAGGAGCTGGGTGGCTGCTGGTGCCTGGGAGGAAAGGGCTCCTTCCAACCCTGGGGGCTTGGGAGCCACTGAGGAGATGCTCCCTGCTCCCCCTCCCTGCCAGGCCTGGCACCGTGTGGTTTGGGATCCAGGGCAGTGGTGAATCGCCCCTGTTTGGCTCCTGGTTGTTTTTCTGTCTCTGGGTGACATCTGGTGTGTTGCTGTGAGTTCCCAGAAAGAGGCCCTGCTGGAGGATGCCAGGGTAGGGAGAAAGGAACTGACCTTGCTATGAAAAGGCAACAGAAATGGAAATGTTTCAGGCTGTTTCCAGCAGTCATCTCTGGGAAGAAAAGCCTTGCTCTGCTCCATCAGGCCCTTGTGGGCAGCTTTTCCCTGCTGATCATCCCCTTGATGCCACACTGGAGATGTTTAATTTATCCTGCCCCCACTGCTGCACCTGAAAAGGTCTCCTGAAGGTTGAGAAGGAGTTAAGCCCTATTGATCCTTTATGACTTTGTATGTTCCTGGTCTTATAGTGACACCACCAGCTCTGCTGATCTTGGATCAAGGATGCTCATCTTGAGTGGGAAGACTTTGGGGCCAGATCATACTCTGAGTCCTGAGGAATCCCACTGAATCCAGCCCAGCGTTCCCAGCAGCACCTCTTTAGAGAGGGAACTTCTTTCAAACCTGCTCCCTGCTCTGAACAGGGTCCTGTGGAGGAAGGAAACCCCACCATTGCGTGGCTGCCCCTTGTGATGGGGGAGAAGCAGAGTAAGTATTGAGATCAGTGAGAATAAGCTTTGCTTACAGCTTGAGATGAATGAATGTTTCAAAACCCTCTTGGCTTTTGGGCTGAGATCAAAGGTGGCATCAGTTTAACATCTGTATCCTTTATCTGGGGAGTGGGGAGACTAACCTTGCTTGACACAGGGCAGGAACTTGGTTTCAAAGGGCTCTCCTTCAATTTCCCCCCCACCCCGTGCTGTGTGATGCTGCTGGGTGATACCACTGCTTTGCCTGCACAGGAGGGAAGGGGAGGAGGAGGGGGATGAGAACAGCCTGGGAGGCTGCACTGGGTGTCTGCAGAATGAGAACAGCACATGTGAAACGTGGCTGGGGGTGGATCTGTGTGCTGGAGGGCAGCATGGTGACAGCAGGCAGCCATGGGGATGGGGATGTGTGGCCAGTCCTCACTGGCCATGGAGCAATTGGCTCCACCAGTTCAGCCTCCTCTGAGCTGTTGTCTTGTTGAATCATAGACTGGTCTGTGTTGGAAGGGACCCCAAGGATCATAGAGCTCCAACCCCCCTGCCACAGGCAGGGACACCAACCTCCAGGCCTGGATCTACACAAGGTTGCCCAGGGCCCCATCCAACCTGGCCTTGAACACTTCCAGGGATGGGGCATCCACTACTTCTCTGGGCAGCCTGTTCCAGCCCCTCACCACTCTCTCTGTAAAAAACTTCCCCCTAATATCTAATCTAACCCTTCCTTCCTTTAGTTTTAATCCATCCCCCTTGTCCTGCCATTATCTGCCCTTTTAAAAAGTTGAATCCCCTCCTGCTTATCAGCTCCCTTCAGGGACTGGCAGGCTGCAGTGAGGTCCCCCCACAGCCTTCTCTTCTCCAGGCTGAACCAGCCCAGCTCCCTCAGCCTCTCTTTGTAGGGCAGGTGCTCCAGCCCTCTGAGCATCCTCATGGCTCCTCTGACCCCTCTCCAACAGCCCCACATCTCTCTTGTATTGGGGGCCCCAGCTCTGGACACAGGACTCCAGCTGGGGCCTCCCAGGGCAGAGCAGAGAGGGACAATCCCCTCCCTGTCCCTGCTGCCACCCCTCTGCTGATGGAGCCCAGGATCCCATTGGCCTTGTGAGCTGCCAGAGCCACTGCTGGCTCATGTTCAGTGTCTCATCCACCACAATCCCCAAGTCCTTCTCAGCAGGGCTGCTCTCCAGGAGCTCTTCTCCCAGGCTGGATCTGTGGCTGGGATTCTTCCAGCCCAAGAGCAGCCCCTGACCCTTGGCAGTGTTGAAGTTGCAGTTGAGCTGCAACTGACAGTGTACCTCAGAAAACCCAATCAATGTATCTGCTGCAAAGGCATAAATCATCCCAGGTGCCACCTACCTGTGCCCAGCGCTCCCCTGTGCCACACGCTGTGGCTCTCACTTTGTCCTGGAAGGGCCAGGAGGGAGCTGACAAATGGCATTTGCTCAGTGTGGGTGGTGGAAGGAGCTGGATAGCAGGCACTGGAGCTAATGATTTAAACCATTAGCACAGGGCAGCTGCTATTGACTTCAGCCAAGGTGCTCCCATTGTTCAGGCCGGTGTTTCCCAGCCTCTGCCTGTGGAGACGCTACCAGTTGCTGCCTTGCTGGGGCTGCAGTGGTGGGATGCCTCAATGAAGCACTTCCCAGAAGCTCTGGGAGCAGAGCAGAGACAGCTGAAGGCTTTCTGAGCTCTGCCTTCAAGTGCTTTTTGGTGATGAAAGTGGCTGTTTCCTTGGGATGGGAGCACCTGGATTGGGTTGAACATCGTCCCCTCTCACCCGTTCCAGGTTTGGGGTGCTGAGCATGGGTGAGCTGTGCCTGGGCACATGTTGCAGCAGTGGTTAAAGCTGGGGAGTGAGGCTGGTGTGCCCAAACAGGGAAGATTGGCATGGCCAAGACCAGGGCCAGGGTCTCTCTGAGGGTTTCTGCACCCTCCAGGTATTCAGTGTGTATTGGGCTGAAGGTATCGCTTTCACCTTCCCCATTGCTTCTCCTCTGCATGTCACTCTTGGTGTGTGCTGAGGAACAGTCCTTAGTGGTGACAAGCTGCTGAGCAAAAGAGCACCAAATAATTCTGGCTTGCACCCACTAGAGAGGGAGATGGTGCCTAGCCCAGCCTGTGAGCCTCTTCCCCTCTTGGGGCCAGGCCTGGCACTTGCTTGAAAAAAATCAGCCTGGGCTGGCTCTGCCCACCCTTGCAAAGTGAAACCCCTGTGTGTTGGGAGAAGGTTTTGTTTGCTGGGCCAGAGAGAGTGGAAGGCAACCTGGGAGCAGGGCTGGGGCCCAGCTCACCCTCCGTGCTCCAGGCAGTAGCATGCAAAGCAGCAGAGCTGCACCCAGCAGGCCTGGTCCTCAAAGCTGCTGCACACCCAAGCAGCCCCTTGAGCCGTGCTGTTCCAGCACAGGCAGCTGTCAGGTCAGTGGGTGGCCATGGTGACCATACCCACAGGGTCTCCAGGAAAGTCCTCTCCCCTTTGGATGCTGAAATGGATGATGCTGGGGGGCAGAGTGGGTTGTGCTTGGCTGCTGTGGGCTCCAAAGGCCTGCTGGAACATCTGGCTGAGCCACAGCTTGGGGACAGGATGCTGCAGGGGGGAAAATTGGAGCTGGTCCACCAGGCAGTTCCTGTGCTGTGGGGTGTGTAATGCACACCAGCCTGGTGTGTACTGTGGGGAGTGTGTCTGTGGATACAGTGGGTTTTTTTAGGTGAAATGAATCTCTACCACTTCCCCCTGGGCTGAACCTTTACCTGCTCCCCCAGCTCAAAGCCAACGCTGCTGCTCCCAGAGCACAGGAACCTCTTCCCAGAGTGGTGAGTGGACATTTCCCAGACCTCAAGAGAAGAGCCTTTCCCCTCCCCTCTCTAATGAAATGCTCACTCCCCCTTACCCATCTTCCCACTTGCTTTGTGCCTGCAGTTCCAAAGGCTGGTTGGGCTCCTGCTCTGCCCCTTTCCCTTGTTTTTAACCAGCTGCTTTGGAACCCAGTGGGTGGCTTGGGACAGAAACCTGTCCAGCCCACAGAAGCCATAGAAACATTTCCTATGGGGCTCATAAAAGCAGGAGGGGTATTTTTTGTTGGTTGGTTGGTTGGTTGATATTTCTTTTGCCAGACCCCAAAACAGTCATTTCCAGCACACAACAGGCATGTCACCACCAAGTCAGCTCAGCAGAGGAGCTGCAGATCCTGCAGGATGGTGATGTTCTGGAGGAGGCAGCTGGGCTGCTGCTCTTCCCAGGATGCACAAGGGAACTGGGATCAGCGTGGCCACTGCAGCCATCCCTCAAGGCAGTGCTTTCCTTAACTGGTGGGTCTCAACCCTTGCCTGCTGGTCTGTTCTCAAGGTTCCTAAACAAAGCCCATCCTTCATTTGGTGAAGTGGCTGCATTTTTGCTGCTTTTTTTTTTTTTTTTTTAATGAATAGATGTATTTCTTCATAAATCACTTGATTTTCTTTCCACCAAATTAAGAGGGAAGAGATGGGAGGAAGGGAAACGCCCCAGTCCTTGTCTTGGTGACTTGTCATGCCTGCTTTTAATTGACAGACCTGGTTATTAATGTTTTCCAGCCACCCCTCAGCCAGGCTCAAACCTCCCTTTTAAAGCCCTGTCATGTTCAAAATTGACATGTGTTGACTTTGGCCTGGGAGAAGCTGGGCCCTGGCTGTAGGTAGGAACTGCACGTGTTTAGTCTGGCTTACATTTTATTTTCCCCTTTCATCAAATTAGTTCAGCTGTATTTTTTTTTTTTTTTTCCTGAAGGAAAGAAAAGAAAAAACTGTTTGACAATCTGAGGCTCTGGGTTAGAATTGCAGCATTGCAGTAAAACAACAAAAAAGAGCTTGCAAATGGGGGCTGTGGCAGGCTGGGTGGGGATGAGGCCCCAGGAGCTGGGATGGGAAAAGCCATTGCTAGTAAACACTGCCTCCAAGGAGGCACAGAGGCTCCTCCTGCAACCCCACAGCCTTGGAGGTTTGCTTCATTTGTACTAATTGGGGTAGTTACATTCAGCCTTGATGAAATTAGTGCTGTCCTGACTGTGGCATGGGTTTTTTCCACCTTCCTCCTGGTTCAGTCCAGGAAGGAGCCTTACAGCAGGTACCCAAGTGTTTCACTCCAAGTCTCAGTCAGGGATGTGCTGTAAGCCCAGTAAGGTGATGGCCTGACTGTACTGGGAGTGTAAAGCCTAGGAAATTCTGCTTCTCACTTACTAGGTGGCTGGGATTAGGAGCCATGTGGTGCCTTTCATTTGGGTTGCAGTTAGGATCCACCCAGCATCCCTCAGGGATGAACTCCATCCATCCATGAACTTAGTGAGGAGGAGCTCCTGTGTGCTGGGAAGAGCATCTCCTGCTGTCCCAGGGTTTTACTGACCCCTTAGTGCCTTGCAGTGGGTGGCATCTGCTTGCCCCCCCTCCCAATCTGTTTCCCCAGGTGCTCTGGGGTTAAATGCACCTGAAATGTCAGTGGGGTTCCTTTAACAACTGGGAGGTCTCCCCAGCCTGAAGTCACTAAGGGTCAGGGAAACATCAGCTGCTGCTTTGGTGCCAAATAGAAAGAAACAGCTGAAACTTCAGGAAGTCACTGTGTGCTCTGTCACCACCCTGCCTGCACCAAATCCAGCCCCACTCTGCACAGATCTGGAAACTCTGGTAGGAGAAACCCAACCCCAGGTGAGACTGCCACAGGGCTCTGTGGGGGTGAAGGAGCACTCTGCTCCCATCCCTTCAAAAGCATGGCAAGGCATGTCCTCATGCTCTCACTGGGGTTTCTCCTGTAGCACATGGGAGTGATGGGGTTCAATGCTGTGTCCATGAGGTGCTGATATCACCCTTCCTGGGTGTGACTGCCCCACTGCACCCAAACAGTGCAAGTGAAGTGGGAACTGGCAGAGAAGGATCCACATTTGCCCTGGGGCATGTTGAGGACAACCCACCCATCTTTGCCTCCTGTAAGGTCTCACAGGTAGGTACTGGCTTAGCATCCCCCCTCATACCAATTCCTATGCATCCTTTCTTTTTTCCTCTTTCTGCATCTCCTGTTGGTGCTTCTGTGGCACCATGGGATGCCCAAAGCAGAGCCTGGTACCCTCAGTGCCCATGGAGTGCAGTGCCAGACCCCACCACCCTTGGCAGTCCTCAATGTGGATTAACCCCCTGTATTTTGGCAGCCCTCACAGGTATCACAGCAAAATAGGGTACCTGGAGGGCTCCTGGCTCTCCCTGATGGACCTGTGATGCAACAGCTGCACCCAAGAAAGCATGGGGAGACTTGGCACCACAACCCCTTCTCCCTGCAGCCAGGAGCCCTTACCAAAAAGGGCTGGGCAGCTTGCCCATGCACACGAGGACCTGGCCCCTGGCAGGGAGGGGGCCTGAAATATTTTCTAACAGCTACTTTTGTAACATTAGCAAAATCAAAGCAAAACGTGTCAAAATTCCCATTAAGACACGTTTAACTTCCCTTATTTCAAGACAAAGTGCCTTTGCCTGGAGGCAGGTTTCAGGTTCGCTGTGCTGCCGTGGGAGACTATTGGATTACCGGCAGCACGGAGCCAGGGGCTGCTCTCTTCAGGGTAAAGGCTTTTTCTAATCAGGATCAGTTTAATTCTGTCATCTGAATTATTAGCTTGGCTCCGTTTCTGGCCTGTGCAGGAAGGAGATGAGGGAAAGGAGCCTGTCGCGGGAGGAGGGGGAGGTGAGCAGGGAGAGGGGCTGAGCCCTGAAGGGCAGAGCTTCTCCCTGCCTGGGACCTGCTCTTTGCACTGAAAACCCCCCCCCTCTGTGCTCGTGTTCTAGCTGATGATGGATGGTGGGAGGTGTGAAGGCCTCTGAGGGCTTTGTGGGTGTGGATTGAGCCTCACTGCATGGTTCTGTCGTAGATGAGCATCGACCTGATTCACCAGTGGGGAAACTGAGGCACGAGGCAGAGACCAGGGCTGTGGAGCTGTGCTGCTGGCAATGCTGAGCCACCTTTGCCTGCAGAGAGGGAAGATGAATTCTTCATTAAACAGAGGAGACAGCAAAATCCCTCCTTTCCTCCTGGAAAAAACGGCATCACTGCATCCTGGCTCATGTGTCAGGGGAGGCTGTTTGAGCCTTACCACATCCTTGCTTTGAAAAGGAGACTTTTTTTCCCCTTCTCTTTTATCCTCCTCCCCCCTGCCCCCCAAGTGAGGGTGTACATGGTAACTTGAAGGTGGTATTGGTGGCAACCAGCAGAGAGCAACACGCAATTGGATATGAATTTGAGGTGAAGCCATTTTATTAGGTGCAATCACCCAGATTCTAGACCTTTATTACTGCAAAGGTGGCAAGCTAAACAACTGCTAATTGGTTACACACACTGTTCACACCATATTGATTGGTTAGTAATTATAATGAGTGCTGATAAACCTGTCTTATAGCTAAATATTGTTAGTTTCCCTTTAATACCTAAAAGCATCTGCACACCTGCTGGGTTTGGCCATCTTGTTATGGTTGGTTCCTGACATGTTCCATTACTCCCAAATCCCTTCCCATAACTGCTTCTTGGTTTAGGGCAGCCTGTACCCCTATCAACAAGGCTGCTGTGTTTTGAGAATGTGATTTTTAAGATCCTGTCAGCATGAGTAACTTTTCCTCTCACATGGGAACAGAAGAACATTGTCAGGGCCTAAATCTTGGGAGAAGAGAGCTAGGCCACGCGCAGGCCTCTGCTGTCGGCCCTGACATGGTATTGTCCATGTCCTCCCTCCCTGACTAGCTTTGTGGGTATTGCTGATGGCATCATCAGGAGAGCATGATGAGGAGGGTTAGTGTGGTGGTACTGAGAAGGGCTGGCCTTGGATTGAGGGGTCTGGGCAACACCTCCTGAGCAGCCAGTGATGGAGATTTGGGTTGTCTGCACTTCTGAACACCTTCCTCTCAAAGGAAAGCTGGTGCCAGGTGGTTCCTCAAAATGAGGGGAAAGCATGAGGATAGTCCTGGCTTTGTTTCACCCATGTGGCTCAGAGGAGAGGGGCCCTTGGGTTCAGCCCACAGGCTGGATACCTGCTTGTCCAAAGCTGGCACCAAGACACCTAAAATGAGAAGATGCAAGCACTGGTGGTGTGGTCAGGATTGTCTGGGCCATCAAGGCAATGTTGGGGTGGCTGAGGCTTACAGGAGCATGCAAGGACTCCAGAACCTCCAACCTAAGATGGTGAGTGAATCCACAGGCAAAGGAACCCAGCACAGAGTGATGCTGAGTCTCAGCTGCGGGGGCAAGTGCAAGCAGCATTACAACAGGGATGGTCCTTGCAAAACACCAGGGCAGAAATAAGATGGTGGGTGAAGCCTCTGCTTGGAGTGAGCATCTGTGAGCCCTGACCCTACCTGAAAAAGGTAAAGGAGAATTGCTTTCAGCTGCCTCTAAGGAGAGGAGGGGCTGGTCAGGTGGTTGCTGGGTTAGCTGGTGGGAGGGCAGGGAGTTCTTCAGCAGGGCTGGTTGGTGGACTTGCCTGTAATGAGGACCCTTGGGAGACCCCAAGTTTCCTCCCAGGCTGCTAACATCTGTCTTGCAGCCAGAGAGCACTTCCAGAGCAAGGACTGAAGAAAGCAGCACAGCACATCATCTCCCTCACACCATCCAGAACATGGCTCCTCAGGTGCATTTAGGCAAGAGGCAGTTCCTTGAGACCTTCCCCATCCCATGGCAGTGAGACACCTATACCTAATAAGCTCTCTGCTCTTTGACCATGCTCAGGCCATGGGCATTCAGAGCCCAGATCAGACTGAGATGTGTTGGCAGACCTGGGGTAAAAGGACGAGTTACAAAAAATCTGGAGAGTCCTTAAGCAGATCTGCCACTGCATCTTGTCTTACAGGGGTTTATAAGTTTTGCTTAACACCCATGGAAAGCAAGAGGGAGGCAGCTGATACCTACAGGGTCTTCAACACATTAGATTTGGTGACAGAACTACTTGTTCCCTGGCTAGGACAGCCCTAGGGTGGGAGCAGGGAGATACAGGAGAGTGCAGAGGGTGATGTGAACAGCACTGGTTCTGTCTCATTGGTGATGGGAAACCCTTGATTTGACCCATATTGGTCAGTGTGTAGGAGTCCCATGCACGGCAGGGCTCAGCTCCAAGAGGATGGAGGCTGGTGTGATGGTTTTGGCTTCATTCCTTGCTGGAATAATCAATCTTCTGCAAGAGATGCTCTCTGCTCAGCATTTCTGACGTTATCTCATCCCCACTGTCAAGTGCAGGCTGAAAAAGTGTCCCAGCACTTTAATTTTCAGCCACTTAAGCCCTGAGTGTCTGTAAAGCCTTGGCTCCATGCTTTCTTACATACCCATATCTCCTTGCTGATGAGCAGCTGTTGCACAGGAAAGCCAGCCTGTGTCTTTGATGTCCTGGCCCTGCAAGGTGCTCCTTTTCCCTGTGTCCTGTTTTGGTCTGTAGAGTCCTTTGGGTTCCCTGTGTCAGATTATCTCTTTTCTCCTAGATCAGGAGCTGACGATGCATGTCTGAGTCCAAGAACACAGTAGAGCTGGAGTTGTCTTTCCTTGGCCTCCTCCATCTGATGGAGTCAGCATGCTGGGTCTGTTGCTGGGCCCTAAATTTTTCCAGTGAAGGTCATTTTGTGGGGGTACTGCTGTGAGGTGTGTTAGTTTGCATTTGGGATCGTGCTGGTTGGAGATTCTTGGGGGCTGTGAGATGTGAGGCTGATGTGGAGGCTGATGCTGAAGGTCAACTTTGGAGTCAGTGCTGTGGGCCTCTTTGTGGAGCTGCAGGAAGTGGTGTCCAGGATGTGTGAGGTACAAGCTGGACTCGTGTCTCTCTGAACATCTTCACCAATGTCTTTCAGCCTGGGCCCTGTATCCTGAAAGTCCCTTTCCCTCTTCTAGAAAGAGGCCAAGGAGATGGGAGAGGGTGTGAGCTCAGGCCATGAGAGCTTTCACCTCCTGGCATGAGTGGCTGAAACTGGATGACAGGGGTGGCACTTCCCAGGGCTGTGAGCTGGAACAGCCTGCAGCCATCTTCAGCAGCTGGCCAACACCTCCACTGCACTTCAGCAGTGCTTCTTCCCTAGGGAGGTTGGCACCTCAAGCCTTGTCTTGCAGCTACTCCTTGGTGAACGCAGGCTTCACAGCTCCTATTTGGGTGTTTCATGGTGTGCTGCCACCCACCCCTGTGAGAGGGACCTTCTCCCAGTGTCTAGGAGTGGGCAGAGCTGCAAGCAAGCCTACTGGGCTGCTGTGCCTCCGAAGCTGGTTGGTGCCAGCTCCTCTCACCCCAGTGTGCCTCACCAATGTAGCTGCCATGGAAAGATGTTTGTTGACTCTTTTCCTTTTCTTTCTCTTTCTTTTTTTTTTCCTTCCTGTGCTAGAACTTGCCCAGACCTCCTGAAAGGCCCTGGCATATCATCCTACAGATGTGGCATAGAAGCCCTGGTTGCAAAACATATCCGGCATGGCAGTTGGTCGTGTTGTGCAATCTCCATCAACTTACGGAAACCACCCCGAGATGCTACGAGAGACCCGGTCCCCTCCATCACTCCAGCCACAGTCACGTGTCCTGCTGGCAGGCAGAAGGGCACAGGCAGTGCAGGGGCTGTAGGAGAGCCTTCCAGGGCAGTGGGTGCTCTTGTGTGTGGGCAGGTGGTGTGTGACCCCCCCCTATTCCAGGACCCTTTGCTGTTCGGAGCAGATCTGTGGCGTTGCCACTTGTGTCCTGTGTTAAATCTGCTTCTTCAGTGTCTGTCAGTGCTGCTGGTTTCATGTCAGTGGCTGAATCTGGGTGATTCTGAATGGCCAAGCAAAGCTTAGCAGGGAAATGTGACAGAGGAGGTGATGGTTATAGTAACTCTGATAGACTGGACATGGGATGGAAATATGAAAGATGCTCTTCAGTCCTAAATGTTTCCTTTTTCTTACCCCAGCAGAGACCTTCCCGTGGGCTCCATGGCCTAGGCCATCCTCTGTGGCATGCTGTGTTCAGTCAGACTGTCCTAGTGTGAGACTGCCCGTGCCACCACGTCTGACACCAGCCAGCACATGTGAAGGAGCTGTGGCAGCTGGAGACCCCAGGTATTTCCTTTGCAGGAGAAGGATGTTGTGCAGGTCAGGGTGCTGTAGGAACTCAGAGCGAGAGAAGGGAAGAGTTTGAAGGTGCTTGTAGGAACAAGGGCAATCACACTGTTCTTGTGAAGCTGGGTGGCTTTATTCAACCAAAAAAGAACCCTTTCAATGAGCAATACTAAACAGGGAGCAGGAGTCTGCCTGCCCATGTGCAGAGATGCTCCCAGAGCCTGGTGATGGGACATCCCCCTCCCATCCTGCCTTTGCCCTCACAAATAAGTGGGTCTCTGGGTGAAAAGGGGCATTTGGGCAGCAACCTGGGTCTCCTGGGTTGGGAAGAACATCAAGGGCTGTGAGGACGGACTGGCAGTCTTCAACCACAGATAGGCTCGGGCAAAGAGCCACAGCACATGAGTGTCACCACCCCTACCCATCCCTGTCCTTGGGGCACCTTCCCCACCAACCCAAAGTGCTGTGGCAGGTGCCACAAAGCCCTGGGAAGGAGGACACGGCTGGTGTGAGCAGCCATCGCTCGCCCATCGCTGATGAACCCAGCTCAGCGTGGCAGGTTGTTTATCACTGTGGCTTTATTGTACCTTATTGCACGGCACCTCCTGGCCTGGCTCACCCTCTCCTGAGCTGCCTCTCACCCACCTCTCTCTCTGCAGGCATATTAAATCCCTGAGGTCTGCCCAGGAGAAATTGCTGCTGCTCCATTACCCTGCTGTCAGCATCCGCTGCACTTGGGAGAATCACGCTCTGCATCAGAAAATAATAAAGGCAATATTATGAGCAGAGGGGAGAGGAGATTAAAAAACCTGTTTAAAGAGCCTTCTGGTCCCTAAGCTGTTTATTGCACATCATGACTTTGGGTTACTTTTGTTGTCACTGAAGTTGGGCTTTTAATTTTCCCCTGATAGCCAAATAACTGGTCTGTAATTTTCCCCTGGCTCCAAGGATTAAAAAAGGCTGGGGTGGTTTTTTTTAAACTACCTGTTGCTTCTCAAGATCAGTTAGTGCAACTTCCTCTGCTAGGTGAAGTGCTAATTAAATCCTTTGTTTATCCAGACCACAGTCATGGCATGCCCTGAGTCCAAGCCTAAGGCTGAGTCAAACTCCAGTGACAAAGCTGCTTGGGATGACTTGGTGTCCTGGTGCTGGGCTAGTCCTGCTCTCCTTGGGATCTTCCTGTCACACTTGTGTTTATCCAGGACATTTTTTTTTAAAAATTTGTTTGTTTGTTTTAATATGATTTATTTTCCAGGGTCTTTTGGTCAATTTTCACCCTGAATGCCTTTGGCTAATGAGCCTGCTGAATTTCACAGCCTGGTTTTCATGCACTGAAGTACCGTGCTGTGGGTTGGCAGCACTATAAAGGGAAGGTACTTAAGTCCTCCAGCCAAAAATGCTGCCTCTTCCACCCTCTATGCCAAATACTTTATCTGTGATAGGATTTTTTTGGTGGTGGTGGTGGTTTTTTAATTAATGTGTAACTGCAAGCATAAATCTCATGAGCCCCAGAAGCAGTGACAGGGTGTGGGTACCATGGAGCTGTCACAGGCTGATGCCACAGCAAGGGCTGTATGGGTGTGTGGCAGCCCTGGTGAGTGTGCAGTGCCCAGTGTGGATGTCCAGCTGCTGCCAGCTGCCCTGCCTGGGTGCTGCCTGCCTTAGGAGCAGTCCCCATCTCCATACTGGTTTGTGTTATACCTCCCCTGTCAAGGGGGACAAGCTTACCTGAGGTGGTTACTCCTCTTATTGCAGTGCAGGTCCTTGTCAGTCCTGGAGAGTTTCACCAGTGTGAGTCTGGGATCCATCACATCAGCAGCTCGGCTGCAGCTCCAGGCAGATGGCTTCAGCTGGCATGGCCACAGGAGAGGAGGATCTGTCTTGGAGATGTTGGCTGGATGCAGCTCCTGGAGGGCCCCAGACTGAGAGTGCAGGGCTGTTGCTGGCACTAGATCAGCTCAGCTCTGGCTTTGCTCAGTCAAGTCCTGCAGACCTCCAAGGATGGGACTCTTTGTCCCTCTGGGGAGCCAGCCCACTGCTGCAACCTCACCCTGCTGATGGCAAGAAGGAGCAGGTAGGGATGAGCATGGTACTGTGTGCAGTTCCTTCAGGTGCAGCACTCCTGTGTGGGGCTGTGACAAGCACCATCAATGTGAGGGCCTGGTGAAGAAAGATGGGCCATGACAGATGGAGTTGCTGACATGTCTACACATGCTGCAGGCACTGTTGTGATGCCTGATATATGTGTCTGCATTGGGGTTGCTTACTGCCTGAGATGTGAGTGCCATCAGACTTGGGCTGTGCACATACCCAAAGAGAGCTGGAGGGGAAGACCCACTTCAGGAGCTGTCACTTCATTTTGGTTTGCTGTCCCTTCTTTCCCAGCCCTGTTCCCTGGGAGTTAGTGTGGGCAGAGCTCCAGCACCTTCCCTTCAAGGGCAAGAATGTTGCCTGGCTTTGCTGGAGCTGAGCCCAGGTCCAGTCCCTGCCCTTGTCCCCTTGCTGCCACCACAGTGCTCAGCTGACAGGAGAGCAGTGCTCTGTCTCTCCTCCTGTCCATCCCTCTTCCCAGTCCCAGGGAGATGGGTTTGGGACTTGCCTACCAAGAAATCACACTGGCATCAAAGATTAAACTTAGAAAATAATTAAAAATCCCCATTTCTAAAGAGAACTCCAGGCTGAGCTTTCCCAGCTGGAGGGTAGGGGACGGTTGCTTTGTAATCACTCCCAGCTTACTGTTAAAAACACTTTGGTCAGATTTTTATCAGTGCCTGAACAGGAACAGCCTTGAAGGACTGTCTCTGGGGAGATTAGGTGGTTGCCTAGTACATGAGACGCTCCTGCCCAGCCAGCTGAGGTGCATTTTAAGTGACACTGATTTGGTGTCTAGCTGGGGACCAACATCCCTAGTGTGTCATGGTAGAGCTGTATAGCCACTGCCTGGCCATGGGGAAGACCATTAGTTGTCAGGTGATGCCCACAGTGGGATGTAAACATATGGTTGACTCCTGCTCACTTGTGGTGTCAAGGAAGGGCTGGGGATCCCCAGAAGGCAGGTGGGATAAGTTTCCCCATCCTCAGAGGGAGGTGACAGAAGAAAAGGGGCAAGGAGGATCTAGGGCTGCCCTGTGAGGAGAGGACCAGTATTAGGGATGAGTTTTGAGCTGCACCAAGGGGACGCTGAAGGGCCCTGGAGGAGGAGATCTCTCTACTACAGAGATGGGGTTGAGGTAAGACCAGGTGTTGTGAGGAGAGCTGGGCTGGAAGCAGTGACATTAGATCTTTGGTATTTCTGAGCAGTTTTGGGGGCTGAGGTTGGTTCTCAATGAGGTTACAGCATCCTCTAGGGCAGTGACTGGGGCTGGGAGAGGAACCTGCACTCAGGGAGGTGGATATTGAAGAGCAAGAAGCAGAATGGTGGGTCTGGGGTGGGGTTGGATGTGTATGGGCAGGGTGAAGACTGAGCTAATCCCCTGGGAATGAGCCTGGGTGATGGGAAGAAGGGCAGGCTGGAAGGCAAGAGGAATGTAGAGCCATGCTCCCACCAGGCGGTTGGCATGCCTCTGGGAGCCCAGACCATGCAGGGATGACCCTGCTTGGCTGATGTTGCTGCAGACCGGGTGGGAGCATGCTGGATGATCTCCATGGAGATGGCCTGCCCCAAAAGCCCAGGCACCAAGTGGGATGGGTTGGCCTGAACTCCCTGCGGCCTTGAATGCCAATGTTGTCTCCCGCTGCTAGGGCTTCTGCCATTCCTCCCTTCTGCCTTCACTGCCACCTTCCCTTTCATATCCCTATGGAAAGAAAGCCTGCCCTGCCCTCTGGCAGCAGCACAAACCAGAGGGGACAGCGTGGAATGGGGGAGCAAGGCCGTGGCTTGTGACAGCTCTTTGCCACCTGGACGGTGTCGGTGGCCGGGCTGGGTGAACTGGGCAGCACTCAGTTTCCAGTAAGGCTGGGGCCGTGGTGGGGGGCAGGGACGGGGGCAGGAAGCGTGCAGCAAGCAGCAGGAAGCTGGCTGCTGCGCCGCCCGGCATTCCTGAGCCTTGGAAACCCGAGTCATGCTTCCTGCGGCCTGCCGGGACAGCCTCCGCCCCAGCAGCGCCTGCCGCCGCGCTAGGCCTGGCCCTGCGACTGCAGGGTCCCTGCTCCTGGGGACGGGAACAAAGCCATGCTCATTGGCTTTGGTCCTCAGAGCGGTGTGGGATGCAGCCCAGCAGCCTTCCTGAGGTTGCTCTGCGCGTGGGTACCAGCTGCAGTTCCTCTGGTGACAACTACTCCCCTACAAGGGTGATGGTCATGCTGAGGTGAGGCGGCAGCAGCGGTAGACGAGCAAGCATATGCGTGTTTGAGGTGCCCTTGGGGTGGAAATGAGCAGTGTGCCATGGCAGTGAGTCCCAGCGAGAGGCCTGTACCCCCGTGGCAGTGCTCCATTGCTCCTCTCCTACAGCGGGCTCATCCCAGCTCATGTCCTTCATGCCACATGCTCATATGGCTGCTGGGCTCCATTCTGTGCCACCTGAGGTTTGGCCCCAGAGGAACCAGAGCTGCCATGTGTTAGGCTGCTTGGCAATGAACTCACCACTAAGGGATGGGATTATTTCCTCTCTTCCACCCACATCCATCTGCGTGGCTACAGCCAGGAGGGGGGCTTGTTACCATGTCCCCTCCAGCTGGGGTTTCCTCCTGCCTATCCTGCTGGCTGTGATCAAGGCAGGGAGATGAGACTTTGGGTTCTTCTCCCAAATTTCTCTCCAAAATGTTTTCCACAATTGTGCTTTGGGTTGTTTTCTCTAAGGTGCTTGTGCTTTAGCTGGCAAGACTGCAAGTGATGAAGAATTCTTGTGGTTACCTTTGCTTTCCCCTTAGATCTCTGCAGTTCCCCCTTGTTTATGCCCATATAATGGTCAATGCAGCCATGTAGAGATGAAACAAGCCCAGGCTCTGCGCTGGCACAGCAGTGCATCTCTGTGAGGGTCTTCAGCTTTGCTCTCCTCTGACAGATGCCCAGGTGAGTTTGACCCTCCACAGGTTACTCATGTCCAAGTTTGCCCTCACACCACACATCCCATTGAGTGCTTGTGTCCTGGCTGCATTTCCTCTCTCATCTCACAGCCTGACCAAAGAACACCGCTCCACTGCTGCCATCCTTGGTTGTGACACTGCTGCCCTGTCCTGTCTTTCAGGAGCAGGGGTGTGATTTCCCTCTCAGGGAGGTGTTGACAGCTGTGCTGGGTGGCACTGGGCAGTGGCAGTGCAAGCCAGGGGATGGCTGCAGAAGCCCACTCTGAGCTGGGCTGGCACAGCTGGCAGAGGGGAAAGGCACATGGGTACAGATGGTGAGAAAAGTCCCACTGAACAGTTGTTTTGGATAGAGTCTCATGTTCCCATTTGAAGGTGACTCTTGCCAGCCCAGCTTAGAGGTGTAAACTGGAGCAATTAGAGCCTGACAGTGCATGGCAGGGGGAAGCCTCCTGTTCCCAACCAGCTTTGTGAGGCTAGTGCCACTTACCCTCTAGGCCTATAAAACTTATTTTTCTGTTGTCTCACTCTAGGACAAGTCCTGGTGAACAGAGCAAGTCTCTTTGCTGCAGGGTCTCTCCAGTGCAGCTCTGTTCTGTCTGGTTCAGCTTGCAAACTCTCAGTAATTTCTCCTTGGCAGTGTGGGTGCTGGAAATGTAAGCTTGCTGCTTAACCCTGTCACACCATCAGTCTCTCTGCTGTCTTGGCTACCTCCCATCACTGCACGCCTTGTTTGGAAGTCAAGGTCTACCTGTGAGCATCATCACCAAGCCCCTCAAACACAGCTCAGGCTGTGCACTTCAGCTGCTCTGAAGCAGCTTGCAGCGAGCCCCATGAGCACAGTGCCCACATCCCTGCCTCCTCAGGCCATCAGCAAACCCTACTTGCTAAAAAAACCCCAAACAACCCAACCCCCCCCCCCACTGCCAGCTGTCCTCTGGCCAATCGCTCCCGACAGAGGGGGTGAGCCTTCTGCCAACCTGCCTCCGAAGGAAGCAGGAGCAGGGCTGGTGGTTTCCCAGCCGGCTGCTTTCCCTGCTGAGATTGCAGGGCTGGAGTAATGAGTTACCCAGCCCTCTGAGGAGAGCACGGTGGAGCCGGAGGCATTTCCAGGGAAGGAAATCCCAGGGCTTCATGAGCTCCACATAATCGCAGGCAGCAAGGAGCAGGAAGCACTTGTTGGGAAGGAGCGAGGAAACAGAGCCGCTGCCTCGACCCATGCACACTTTTTAGGACAGGAAAGTGGGAGTAGGAAGGTGTAAATGTGCTTTGAGCTTTTGTAGAGGATGGCAAAGGGCAAAGGGTGAGGGGAGAGGGAACAAATACCGGCGGGTTCCTTGAGGAGGGGGGGACTCGGCCTGTGCGTGCCATGGAGGGGACTTCACGGTGGAGCTGCTAATTAAATAAGAAAGGCTCGTCTCCATGCTTGTTAGGTTAACTCAGCAGGGATATTGCAAAAGCAAATTCCTCCCAGTGAGTGTAATTAGGGGCCGGAATTCCTCCTGTTCCTCGTCCTCCCTGAGAATCCTGCTAAAGCCATCAGGTGAGGACAGGGGGTGAGGTGGGGGGGACACGCAAGTCCTGTGCAATAACAACCCCCCCCCTCCTACCACAGCAAGGATTTCACATCAAGGCCTGACATTTTTTTTCTCCCTGATTATTCCAGGGTGGAAAATACACGTTGTACAAAACAGGCTCCCTCTCTGGGCTGGGTCACAGGGCTGCTTCCCCCAGGTCAACACGCTCGTGTCGGAGGTGGAAAGAGGAGCCCAAGGGGTCTGGGCAGGGCACTGGCAGCTCCCAGCCCACAGGATTTGGGAGGTGTCCACACTGGATGGTGCTGCTGACGTGTTGGGGGTCTGCCTCATCTTCCTTGCCAAGGGGCATGTGGTTGTAGCCCAGCACATCACTGCAGTAGAACGTTTCGGGGTTTGCCTGGAACATCATGGTACGTGCTGCCTGTGCAGGCAAAGGAGGATGCTCATGGAGGGCAATGCATGAAGATATCTCTTGCCTGGCACTGAGAGACAGAAGGTACATCTGGGAATGTGGGGACAAAGTGGGATGTGTGGCATGGGTGGAAGGAGAGAGCCTAGGGCTGGGTGGAGTGGATGGAGGGCATGGATGGAGGGTGAGGAGATGGAAGAGGAAATGGGGGGGAGGCGAAAGGGTGAGCCTGGGACCTTAAAGAGCAATTAGTCAAAGCTTGAATTGTTTTTCTAAACTCTTAATGAAAACAAAGAGTGGGGCATGGCCCAGATGGTGCCAGGGGATCAAATAAATGTCGCACTCAGGAAGCAGCTGCTACTGGGAATGTTTCCTGCCAGCCCTGCTGCTGCTCACAGCCACTTTTATTATTTGTTATTTTTCAGGACTGCAGCTGGGGTTTCCCTCCAGCTGTGTGGAAATATGCTTAAGGCTGGTCCACACCGGAGAGGCGAAGGGCCTGCTAGGGCCTGTCACTGGCCCGCAGCAGCGAGCAGTCCCAGGGCACACAGCCTCCCTGCCTGGCACCTCTGGTCACCATCTCTTTGGTGAGCTGGCATCCCTCTGATGGAGCAGATGATGGCTGAACAGAAAGAGACTGTAGTCTGTCCCCTGTGCTGGCTGGTCTCATCCAGAACACCAGAATCCCCTCTGCTCCCTTTTTTGGGGGCACAGGAGACTTGACTGTCTCACACAGCCTTTGCTGTGCACATCAGTCATAGAAGCTCAGGCTGCGCCGATCCCACAGACTTACTGGGCTTTCCAAGACCTCTGAAAATGTGGATACAGAGACCCAGCCTGGTAGAGAAAAGGGCCTGTTAATGCTGCTGGGGCAGGGGAGAACACTCAGTCCCATGTTAGACAGCAGAGTCTCCATGTGGGGCTGTGCTCTTGTGGCACAAACCAGTTAGCTGCTCTCTTCAATGGGCTTTTTAGACACAAGGCCCATGGTAGGTTGGTGTGTTTTCAAGTATTTTATTTGGAGCCCAGGTGGAGGAACTTGGGTCCCTTCCAAGGAACTGTGTGTTCATCTCCTGCTCCCTATATAGGAAAAAACCCCCATGTTGAACATGCAACATTATAGAATCATAGACTATAACACATAATTAATTAGCTAAACATGAATACATCATGCACAACCTAATCTTTAGAGAGGATCTCATTTTGTACCCAGCCCTTCTCCATGTGCCCAGAAGGATGAGCATGGATGGCTTGCTGAGGCTCAGGGATGGTTTCCTGAAGCTTGTGGCTGTCTTTCATCCAATGTCCCCACCCAGGATGGAGTTGGACACCTCTGAGCAGGCTGTTCCTCTGCCCAGGGGGCTGAGGGATGGGGAATGTCCCCGACAGCAGGTCCAGAGCCCTGTGAGTCCATGAAAGAGGAGAAGGAGCTGGGCAAAAGGAAGTTGCCATCAAGCAGTCGGCACCAGCCTGGCCGGCGCAGGAAATCCCTGCGCACCTGGGGTTCAGTAGCTCAGCCCCGCGCTGTGCGCTGGCAGGGCAGGGCCCTCGCTATCGAGCCGTGTCCTGGGACCTTTGCTCCAGCCAAGCTGTCTATTCCAGTCACTGGGACACTTGGGAGATGCCTGCTGGGGGTTTCAGAGTGGGGGGGCTGCTTCCCGGCTGTGGCTGCCGAGGCTTTGCCAGCTCAGGCTGGAGACGCCTTCCCTGCCCGTCAGAGAGTGTCCCGGGGTTGGCGGTGACGGCCTCAGAGCTGTTTGATCCGCTAAAATCACAGCTGATCAAAGGGGCAGTTGACGAGAACAAAACACTGGGTGACTTCCTCCGGTGGTGCCAGAGGCAGCCCTTCGGAGCCGGGACGCAAGAACAGAAGAAAGCTTTTAACTACTGAGGCTCTTGGCTCCTCGAATAGCCGCTGCTGTGGGACGGGGCTGCTGCTGTGGGACAGGGCTGCTTGCTGTGGGACGGGGTCGCTGCTGTGGGACGGGGTCGCTGCTGTGGGACGGGGTCGCTGCTGTGG
>VZTU01022771.1:37140-48698 GCA_013400835.1 Zapornia atra
AGGGACACCTGGTGGCTGCCGGCCTCGCTGCGGCCCCGGGGAGCCGGGCTGGGCTCGGGCCCCTCTGCGGGGCAAGGGGCAGCGGCGGGGAACCGAAACCCTGGGCCATGGCTGTGCTGCATGCGCAGCATCCCCCGGGCCGTGGGAAGGGGAAGAAGGGCAACTAAAGGCTCTTCCCTTCCCCGGGCTGGGGGAAGAGTTGGGGAGAAGCATTTTCCATCTCAGCTCCTCTCTAGTTTGGGTTCCTTCTCCCCTCCTTACAGGTCTGCAGGTGAGAGGACGGACGGGCTGGCTGCAAGCACACGCTCTGTGCTGACCGAGCTGCTCCAAAGGCGATGCTCACCTGCCCGTGTAGGGGGAAGCAGCTGGTGCTGGAGCACAGTCCAGGCACAAGCAGCAGCGATGGGTGGCAAAGCCACCTCCTGTGAGCAACGAGAGGTCAGGCTCGCAGGAGAGAGGAGCTGAGAGGTGTGAGCAGTGCCCATCTGCCTCAGCCGCCCTCCTTCCCCTCACTGTATTTCTTGGACAACCAGGAATGCTGATGCAGGTGAGGAAACTCAACTGGCAAGTCATTACTACAGGTTGCGGTGGTGTGCTGCCTGTTGGTAAAGCTGTGTGTGGAGGCACCCTGTGGCACAGGTGCCCGATGGTCCAAAGGCAGCAGAAGCTCCTGCCTGTTCTGCTGCTGCACAGGGATGTCCCAAGGCCAAGGCTTACACCACATTTTGGGGGCAGGGCTGGCCTGGAAGGCCACCTGGCCTGTGCCAGCGAAGGCAGGGGGCACTGCGGGCGCAGGAACAGGCAGGGCAAGCAGGCTGCAGGCAGCTTGCTGACCAAAGGATGGATGTATGACCTCCTCCTGTGTTCCTGGCTCCTGCCAGAAGAGCTGGCTGCTGCCTGTGCTCTGTGCTGCCCACCTGCAGAGGTGGGTGGCAGAGGCTATGCTGTTCCCTTCACTCTCAGGCTGTTGGCTGGGAGAAAGCAGAGATGTTCTCCCACCTATTTGTCCCGCTCAAGGACCAGGCTCATTCATACATTTATGTGGACAATGCTGAGTCCTGCAGCTCTGTCCCACCACTTTCTTTCCAAACAAGCCTTCTTTTCAGATTTTATATGTCCCAAATGGCAGCCCCTGCTGTCAGGACCAGTTTCTCTGGAACAGTGAGCTCTGTTAGGATGCTCACTCTGATGCTCTGGTTCTACCACTCCTTTTTTAGCCTCAGCACCTAAGGAACTCACCTTCCCAGGTGCTGGTACTTGCTTGATCTTCCATACCTGAGCTCAAACCTTGTCCCTGCCAACTGCTGCTAACCCACATGGTGTTTCAGCACCACCTCCTCAGTCCCCCTCCAAAAGCTTCCAGCTTGTACTGTCTCCCCTGATACAAAACGTTTTGCTAAGAGTACGTTGGCAGAAATTTGGGTCCCCAGAGTGGCAGGAAAGTGTCATCTGGGCTGCTCAGGACCCCACAGTGGCACAGGATAGGGAGCAGAGGTGTGATCCTGGTAGCTGGCCATGGGTTTGTCCTAACTTTTATGGACATTCAGGGAACAGCGGTATGAGGGACAGGGATGTCCCCTTCCACAGCGGAGTGAGGAGAGCTGTACTTCCGTCGCACAGCCTCTGGGGGAGCCAGATGAACCAGGTGCCTGCTGGAAAACGACTGCTGGAGGAACATCCACCCAGGGATTTTGGTGGTGAGTTGACTGTGACTCCTTCCCTCAGCAGTTGGCTCGGGTGAGGACACCAGTCTGGCTTTGAGAAGCAGTGTCCCTTGGGGGCTGTCCCACACCTCCTCTTTGCTGTTTCCTTCCCCAGTCCCTTTTTCTCCTTGCACAGCAGGTTTACCAAAGAGGTGCTGAGTGTCACCATCCCCTGAACCACTGTCACTGTAATGCTGCTCTGTGGGAGGTGGATATTTGGTAAAACAGTATCTCTGGTCCTCAGCAAGCCCTGGAGCACTCCACTTTGGACCAGTTCAAGGGTCAGAGGGCAAGAAGTGCCCAGGGCCCTTTTGCTTGTCTAGCTGGCTGAGAGCAAAGAGTCATCCTAATGACGAGCTCCAGTCAGAGCCTTGCACAGCTGCCCAGTAGTCTCGTACAGACAGGAACTGTGAAGGATGCTGTGAGAAGAACAAACTGTGTCCCCTGGCAGATGGATGTGGTGGGGCTGGGTGATGAACGGGATGATGACATGGAGGCAGCCAGCAGAACTCATGTGCCCAGGCCAACATCTGCTCTCAGTGAGGAGGGACCCAATGCTCCTGCCTTAGCCAGGAGCTCCCCACTTCTCTGCTGCCTACTACTGTGCTCTTGGAGGCATTCTGAAGGGACACCTCTCTTTTGAGTGTCCCATGCCAGGCCAAACTTGGAGATATGGGATGCACTCAGGTTGCTCTTCACCCAAGTCAGCTTTCTCCAGCCTGCTGCTGTAGACTTGAATCAGCTGCATCCCTGCTGGCCAGGGGATGCTCTGCATCTCATGGGTCTGTCACGTGGGCCACCACCACATGCAGCTCTCATGTCCCCATGGGAGGAGGATGCTCCCCACCACCCACAGAGCCCCTGGCACAGCAGCAGCTTCAGGCCAGACACTGCACAGAGCCATGCAGGTGGCACCTAGAGAGGACATCCCTGAGCCAAAGTCATCAAAGCCAGGTCTCGTCTACCACTGCAGGTGAGGCCCACGTGGCCCCAGCAGAGCTGCTCCAGCCTCGGTGTGCTCAGCGGCTGCCCTCAGGAGGAGAGGGCAGCTCAAAGGCACAAGATGGGGCCTGGTACATGACGGCAGCAGGGCTGGGTGGGGAGGACAGGGGTCCGGGTGGTCCTGCCGTGACCCCAGCAGTGTGGCCCACCTTGGTTGTGCCTCAAGACCCTGGGGCAGCCTTGGAGGAGCTCCCTGGGCCCAGGGGACGTTTCCTGTTTGCTGCCCGTGCTGAAGCATCGGCCCTTCAACCGCCGCCAGTCCTCCGCTTCCGGCAGGGGCTCCCGCCCGGAGCCCCCCTGCACTATCAGCTCGCCAGATGCCTTTTTCAGGATACTGTGGTAAAACTGTGCCGGGCAGGGGCTGTCACTTGGGGTTTTGTCTCGTGTCAGCCTTGAAGACAAATTGGATGAGGAGGAGCGAGAGGGGGGGGAAAGAGAAATAATGCATTTCAACCAAAAAAAAACCCCCAAGGAGAAAAGAAAGGTGCTGGTGGTGGCCATGCTCAGCCAGGCCCGGCCCACAGGCTGCTGCGGCAATGGGGCCCCCCAGTGGCAGGGCCGGCGGTGGGCCGGGGCTGGGGCAGGCCGGGGTGGCCGCCATGATGGGGTGGCTGCCCTGAGTGGTGTCGGCCTCTAGTGGCAGCGGAGGCAGTGAGGTACCATGGCGGCCCCATGGGCCCCACCAGCGCTATGAGGACCTTATGCCATCCCTCCTGGTAGCGCGGCCTGCTAGGACATGGTCCTCTGGGTACTGGCACGCAGTGGGGTGTGGTCTTCCAGGATACAGCCCAGCCTGCGCTGGCAAAGGAGCAAGGGCTGTGAGGTGAGGTATAAGGTACTGTAGCATCTCTCAGCCAGCAGCCCAAGGTGACCCCAAACCAGCCAGGTATCCCCCAGGCCACTGGTCCACAGCCACCAGATGGTACTGAGCAGCCACCAGACTGGGCAGACTGGGAGTGGGGCAGCCCCGTGAGGAACACTGGGAGGCAAGTTATGAAAAAGCACATGTGAAAGTCCATCTATCTGTCCATGAAGCCATGCAGGGGGTGGCTGCCACTTCTACCATGGCACTGAGACACCCAAGGCACTGTGCCTCGCTGCCAGGGATGCTCTGTGCACGTGGATGGACCAGGGATGCTGTTTAACCTGGGAGCTTGCCAAAACCCCCTGTGCTCCAGCTGGTGCTGGGCATGCATGTGGGTGTGTGTGCCCTGAGGCTGTAACTCAGCAGGTAACATTACAGCACAGCCACTTGCACCCTGCTCCACCTGTGCTCCTGCTCTCCCTGCCTCCAGGTGAAGTGTCAGGGACAGGTCTGCTGGAAGAGGTGATGCTAAACAAAGTGTGGGGTTGGATGTGCTTCCTCAGGGGATACAGAGACACAGCACCCCCCCTAGAGCTGACCAGAGGCCTCCAGGAGTTGCTTGGAGTTAAGCCCAATCATTTTATTTGGTTGAGTGAAAAGAAGAAAACTAATCCAAAAGTTGGAGCTGAAGGAAGGTGTCAGCACAGGGAAGGGAAACAGGGTTGATGTCACAGAAATAGCACTGGGCCATCCCCACCCACAGAGGGTGGAGGGGGTTGGCCATGGCCAGAGGGGGTGTGTGGCAGTTACACTGCACCTCACTATAAAACCGACTTTCTCTCCAGCCCCAGAGCCCGAGCATCCACTGGAGGATGGGCTGCACCTCCTGCTGCATCTTCAGTGCTGTAGCTTTCCTTGGAGGACTGTCAGTGAGAAGTCAAAGAAGAAGCAGCTGTTCCCTGGCTGCCCAGGATGCCCAGGAGAAGCTTGGGGTGTGGGTAGCACCCTGGTGAGACGGGGAGGCAGGGGGGAGCTGCGTGCCACCCTGTGTGAGGCAGGTGGCTGTGCTGAGCTGGGAACATGAAATCATGGCTGCTGGCTTTCACCAGCAAATCTTGCATTTGTGTGGTTTCCTTTTCCTTCTCTTACATCTACTTTTTTTTTTCCCTTCTCTCTTCATTCTGTTCCCTTTGCTTTGAAGGCAAATTTCAGCCCTTCCAACCTTTTGGTTCCAAACTCTGCACGGGAGCAAAACTAAGCCCAGAGTTCCAGCAGGGCTCAGCTTTAATTCCCTGTGAGATGTTAATCTGCTGAGTGCTCCTTTATCTGAGCCTTCCTTTCCCTTTTACTGCTCCACAGCTCCCCTGGCAGATGCCTCCCAACTCCTCACAGCCTCCCCAGGCTGTTTTTTCTGAAGAAGTGAACTTCCTAGCCCAGAAAAGTTTCAGCAGACAAAGCCCAGTCCTTTTGCAGCTCTCAGCCCTCTCTTGAAGGCCTGGCTGGTTTTGGAAGCAGCAGGATGGAGGTTGTCCTCTCTATCAGCCTGGGATTCCCTCTACCCATAGGTGCCAGGTTAGATGGGCACAGGCACAGCTGAAGGAACCAGGAGCCCTCGTGCCTGGAGCCCCTGGTGTCAGTGCCTCTGTGCCTGCCCAGTGCTGGCTGTGATGCTTTGGGAATCTGCTGGCTCCAGTTCCTCACACTTGATGAGCTGCCAGGAGTGGAAGAAAGAAGGGATATCGTTGGAAAGCAGCAGCTGGAGCTCAGGGGTGAGTCCAAAACCAGACAAAAATGGTGCCAGCAAGGCCATCCCTGCCCAAGGACCTGCTGGACTGGCCCAGAGATGGGATCAGGCAGAGGCCAGCATGGTGATGCTGGCTGAAGGATGCAGTAGCTGCAGGATCAAGGCAAGCACAGCCTGGGACATGCTGGGGAGAGCCTGAGCTCCCTGACAGCTCTGCTGACAGGGACTCTTTCAGACTACCCTGCAGCAGCTCCTTCCTAGGAAGTCCATCCTCAGCAGGCACCCTGGGACATGTGTCTGGCAAGGGGCTGTTTCTGTGCTTGTCACTGTGGTCTGAGCAGGATCCTGGGGTGCATCAGGAAGAGTGTGTCCAGCAGGTCACAGGAGGTGATCCTCCCCCTCTACTCTGGGTCAGGCCCCACCTGGAGTACTGTGTCCAGTTCTGGGCTCCCTGGGATAAAAAAGACAGGGACCTCCTGGAGAGAGTCCAGAGAAGGGCTACAAAGATGATTAGGGGCCTGGAGCATCTCCCCTATGAGGACAGGCTGAGAGAGCTGGGACTGTTTAATCTGGAGAAAAGAAGACTTAGGGGGGACCTAATTAGTGTTTATAAATATCTTAGACATGGGATGCAGGGGGAATTGGCCAACCCCTTTTCAGTGTCTGTGGGGACAGGACAAGGGGCAATGGCTGTAAACTGGAGCACAGGAAGTTCCACACCAACATGGGGAAGAACTTTTACCCAGTGAGGGTGACAGAGCCCTGGGACAGGCTGCCCAGGGAGGTGGTGGAGTCTCCTTCTCTGGAGATATTCAAGACCCATCTGGATGCCTGTCTGTGCAATATGAGCTGGGGAGCTGCTTTGGCAGGGGGGTTGGACCCCATGAGCTCTGGAGGTCCCTTCCAACCCCTATTCTGTGATTTTGACCCTTCCCCCAGATACATTTGCTGTTCCTGAAGCCCAGCCAACAGGAGAAAATTTGAAGTCAGATCCCCTGAAGCCTCATAGCCAAAGGGGGAAGATGGTAGATGGTAGAAAATGGACAGCTGATTATCTGTCTGGCCCCATGACAACAACCCCACCCCATGGATTGGTGGCTGCCCCCTTTAAATCTGGCAGAGACCAGCAGCTGCAGCCTTAATGGGCCTGATTGGTGCCATCAGGTGCTGTTGCTCTGATTCTTGCCCCAGCTTCTGCTGATGCTGAGCTCCTGGTAGGTGCTGTGGTTTTTCCTCCTTTTCTAGTTTCTTCCCAGGAGTCCAGGAATTTTTCTGGTTTCTTGGTCACTGCTGCTACATGTTTGTTGAGGGGGGTTCTCTGATGCAGGTGCTGCTGTGGGTTACTGTTGCATGTTGTGGAGGCCCAGCTACTCCTTTTGTAGGGCTTGGCAGGAAGGCTGTGTGCTTTGGGGTGTGTGGTGCCTCCTTGCTTTGGCTCCTTGACAGCCCTGGGGGGTTGCTGGCACAGGGGAGCAGCTACAAAGGTTGGGGACCCTTCTGGGGGATGAAACTCACCTCAGGGAATGTCTCCATCCCATTTTCTAACCCAGTGGAAAAGCATGCAGCAGCCAGAGCCTGTCTCCCAAGGGGTCTCCCACCCACCCTGAGGAGCCGTGCTGAGCCCCAGAGCGGGGACACCCCAGGGCCACTTGCCCTGTGCATGAGCTGCTCCTGAGGGAGCAGCACTGGGGGCTTGGGGTGCATGGTGTGGGAGGCTCTGGCTGCCTGGGGAGTGTGGCAGAAGGGAAGGGTGGGGAGATGAGCAAAGCATCTCTTCTTGCAGCAAATGCTTTATTCCCAGACTCTGGAATTGGGTCAGGTGCCCTCAGGGACCAGAGGCCTTTATTTCTGGGGCTGGCTGGGTTCATCCCACCTATTTATAGCTGCTCTCTCTGCTGCCATGCCCTCTGTTAGCAAGCAGCAGCCGTGGGGGCAGAGGTGTATGAGGGTTGAGCACAACCCCCTGGGTGGGGAGGGAAAGGCAGGGGTGCACCACCAGCCCCAGGGAGCTTGGATGTGATGGGCACCATGAGCTCTGCTGCACCCTCAGGGGCCCAGGCAGGGATGGGACGTGGGGAAAGCAGTGTGGCATTGCCTTTCCTCTGCCATGGGAAGGGGAAGTTTTGTCTCTGGCATCATCAATTTGTCTCTGGTGTCAATTTGACCCTTCTCCTCTTCACCTGGACCTGTCTGTGTTGCCCCAGGTGCAACCAGCAGCTCCTGCCTGGCTGTGGGTGCCCCTGGCAGCTCCCCAAGCTGTGTGGGTGTTTTGGCCCAAGGTGTTCATGATGATTTATTTTAGCTGGTGATCATCTCCACCCTGATGAGGCAGGACTTGTGGTTTCAGGGCTCCCAGCAGCATCTCTACAGGGAGCAGAAAGGTGGGGGTCCAGGCTTGCCCACCCTGCTGTGGGGTGAGGTTTGTAGGCATGGGGGGGGAGCTGGCACCTAGCAGGAAGCGTGGTGGGTGCCTGAGCTCAGGCCTGCAGCAGAACATCTACCAAACCTGCTTTGGAAGCTGTGTGGCCTGGGGCAAAGGGCTTTCCTACCAACTGCACCCTCTGCAGAGGAAAGCAGCCCAGGAGAGGGTAGGAGCAAGGAGAGTCTGTGACACCTTGGCTGTGTGGGCCAGGGACAGGCAGCACAGGGGCAGGGCAGGGCTGTTTGGTGTCCAGGCACAGGGCCACGGGGGTGTTTTCCCCCAGCCTCACACAGAGGCAGCACAGGAACTGCAGCCCACCTCCCCAGCACACTTTGGCACTAGCACCCTCAGCAGCAGCTCAGATCCCTCTGTGGCCTACCCCTGCTCTCACCTGAATTCTAAGCAGCCTCCAGCCCTTCTGCCAAGCATGCTTCCCACAGGTGGCTGCAGCTGGGGAAGGCTGCACCCTATCTAACCACCCCTGCTCTGGGACACATCCACTTGCAGGGCATCAGCAAGGAAGGCAGAGGGATGTTCCCCCTCCTGTTCTCTCTGGTCCCTTCTGTGTCGGGCTCTCTTGGGCCATGGGTGCTGCTGCCCCCCACCCCTGCTGACACATTGAGGCAAGGCAGCAGCAGGTGTATTTCAAAGTAGAACAAAGGTTATTATCTTTTATTCTTTCTGGAGATGCAACATTCAGATTTGGGCCGAGCGTGCCTGTGCTCAGCCTGGCTCAGGGCACACTTACACAGGGAAAACCCACAGTGGGAGACAGAGCCTGGCTGAGCCTCCCCCCCCCATGGCAGATAAACCCTGTTACCCAGCCAAACAGCATGATGGTGTGGTCCCTCACTCAGCACACCCTGCTGAGCAGACAGGCTCTACCCAAAAAAAATCTAACCCCCAAAGGAACTTTCAGACACTTCAAATCAACTTTTCCCCTAACTTTGCTGGGAAGGAGTTTTGGCTCAAAGCATATCTGCTCTCCCAGGCTTGTCATCTCCCTTCCAGCCAGTTGGCCAGCCAGAGATTAGAGTGCATCAAGGATGTTGTCGATTCTGGTGACCAGGTCCTGGCGCTTGCTGGAATGCAGCTTCTCGTTCTCGATGTACGTGTCCTTCTTCAGCTTGCCAGCCACCAGCCGCTCGGCCTCCACTGAGGACTTCAGCACCAGCTCCTTGACTTGGCCATCCAGCTTCTGCACCTCACTCACCTGATGGGAGAGAGAAACACAGGCAATATTAAGAGGAGACAAGGATGATTAGGCCCTTTAGAGACCACTAGTGTCTTTCACTTCCAGTACCTCAGCTCACCAGAACTACCCTGGCTGGAGGTGAATGTTGGAGCAGGCATGGTACCCTGTCCTGGGGGTATTTTGACCCGTTGGGTTGCTTCATAAGAAACCCCAGTTAAGATACAGGGGATGTCTTCAATCCATCCACACTGAAGATGTGGAACTGTTGGAGAGGGGTCAGAGGAGCCACGAGGATGCTCAGAGGGCTGGAGCAGCTGCCCTACAAAGAGAGGCTGAGGGAGCTGGGCTGGTTCAGCCTGGAGAAGAGAAGGCTGCGGGGGGACCTCATTGCAGCCTGCCAGTCCCTGAAGGGAGCTTATAAGCAGGAGGGGATTCAACCTTTTAAAAGGGCAGATAATGGCAGGACAAGGGGGATGGATTAAAGCTAAAGGAGGGAAGGGTTAGATTAGATCTTAGGGGGAAGTTTTTTACAGAGAGAGTGGTGAGGGGCTGGAACAGGCTGCCCAGAGAAGTAGTGGATGCCCCGTCCCTGGCAGTGTTCCAGGCCAGGTTGGATGGGGCCCTGGGCAACCTTGTGTAGCTCCAGGCCTGGAGGTTGGTGGCCCTGCCTGTGGCAGGGGGGTTGGAGCTCTCTGATCCTTGGGGTCCCTTCCAACCCAGACCAGTCTGTGATTCTATGAGGAGACAAAAAAGCCCATCCCTGAAGTGAAGCTGGAACAGAAGAGATGACAAAGCCAGAGCAAAAGATGAACTCAGTGCTAAGTGGAAACACCTTGAGTCCCTGAATTACTGCCTCCTGAGCTGTCACCTCTCTTTGGCATCACCCTATGAGCAACATCTCATGAATGAATAATTAAGCACTGCAGATAAAAGGACTCCAAGGACCCAGGAGCCACACTGGCAGGCGACAGGTGTGATGACTGCTGAAGAGTGTTTAATGACAGACTGTAAAGGCTTCAAGCTGAATCACAACTGTTGCAGCTGGGAGCTCTGTCCTTACAGTTAACATGTAATGTTAATGTGAGATAAGTGATTAAATAAATACTATATATATAATTATATCATATAATTACATATGTTAATTATACCAATAGTTATTAATCATATAACTACATATAATATACAATATATAAATAATATAACCATACTATCTATTAGAATATATAATAGAATTTAATCTTATCAATTTTATTAGCATATCAATATTAATATAAATATATAAAATAACACATAATAGATAATATAGCTATATAAAATAATATAATAATAGTTATTAGTAAATATTAATATTTAATATAGTAAATTGTGAGAGAAGCAGGTCTAATGACAGAGCTAATCTTTGAGTTAGGAAAAGATTTAGTAAGGTGGCTGTTGGTTGAACAGACCTTAAAGACCAGAGTGTCCCTCACTTGGGGTTAAGGGGCTGTTCCAGCTAAGTGTTGATAGTGGAGGGAGGAAAGGATGGTGGGTGTGAGCACACTGTGCCATGGCTTTCAACATGGTGTTACCAACATTCTGTCAGCACCAAATTCACATGTGCAAGAAAAGAGGAGATGAGGGGCAGATTCTGGGTTTTCTGGTGTCAGCAGTGAAGTCAGAACTGATAATGTGTTGATAGGTTCCATTTTTACCTAAGTGTTGCTGCCACAAGCTCAGTGAGAAGCACTGGATTGAGTTACAGAAGCACTAATCTCTACTCATGCAGCTGGGCCAGGGGCTGTTTAAGGAACAGCACCAGCAGCTGTTTACCAGCAGCACTTCCAGGGCTGCATAGTCAAGATTACTGCAAAAAGACAAAGCTGATCTTCCCAGCCCCTGGCAGGGATCAAGCCATTTCCAGAGAGGGGGGGGAAAAGAAATATACAGGCTGCAGAAACTAAACCCCAAATGAAAACTCACCCAGAATACTTCACAGAGCCAAGAACAGGGGAGCTTAAAAAAAAGATAAATAAATTACAATTTCTTACTTTATCACATAAGTCAGAGCCTTCTGTCTTCAGTTTAGACTGCAGAGAGGCTATTTCATTAGTCAGGGCCTTGTGCTCTGTCTCCAAAGCCTTTTTGCCACTGTTCAGGGTGGAGATGTCCCGTGACTGCTTGTATTTATTCACTGCTTCATCAAAGTGACGGTACAGCCCAAGCCTCTTGTTCACCAGAGTGAGCACCTGCTCTGTGATGCAAGCCACCTTCATCCTAGCTTCAGCAGCTGGATCCTGCAAGAGGACAGAAAGGAAGATCAAAGCAGTTGCATCTCTGATCTGCATCAAGCCACACGTGCGGGCTGCCACAGAGCTGCCACAGAAGCTGCTCCCTTGGCAATTAACTGACAGGCATTAGGCAAACAGGACAAGCACTGACTGGGACAAGCACCTTTCAGCACTCAGCCTTGCCCAACAAATAGCTTAACAGCAAGAACTGCAGACATCCCTGCTTCCCAGGGTGGGATTCCTTCTCAGGTTCTACTTCTGACATGGATGATGGGATTGAGTGCAGCCTCAGCGAGTTTGCAGATGGCACCAAGCTGAGTGGGGTGGGTGACACCCTGGAAGGAAAGGAGCCATCCAGAGGGATCTGGACAGGCTGGAAAGATGGGACAGGGGAACCTAATGAGGTTCAACACTGCCAAG
>VZTU01022772.1:0-20190 GCA_013400835.1 Zapornia atra
AATTTAGATTGGATATTAGAAAAGTTCTTCAATATGAGGACGGAGGATCACTGGAAGAGGTTTCCCAGAGAGGTAGTGGAGGCCCCATCCCTGGAGATATTCAAGGTCAGGCTTGATGGGGCTCTGAGTGACCTGATTTAGTAAAGATGTCCCTGGTTATTGCAGGGGGGGTTGGACTAGATGACCTCTAAAGGTCCCAACCTTACACATTTTATTAATCCATTATATTATCCTGCATATGTTTTGGGACAATCCCAAACATAACTACACTCTGGGTGAAGAATGGATTAAGAGTGGTCCTGAAAAGGAGGACATGGGGGTATTGGTTGATGAGCTCAACATGACACAGAAATGTGAGCTTGCATCTCAGAAAGCCAACTGTTTCCTGGGTGTATTCAAAGAAGCATGACCAAAAGGTCAAGGGAGGTCTACCTCCCCCTCTGATCCACTCTTTAGAAACCCGAATGGAAGTACTGTGATCATCTCTGAGCAACCTAGTGCAATACATGGACTGGTTTCTAGATAAGTGCCTCAAAAACGGTCAGAAGGTGTACTGCTATGAAGTCCTCTAGGAAGAAAAGCTGAGAGAGTTGGGGATGTTCAGCTCAGAGAAGAGAAGGCTCTGGAGAGACATATTGTGTTATTTCAATACTTAAAGAGAGTATAATAATTATAAGCAAGATGAAGATAGACTTATTACTAGGGCCTGTAGTGATAGGACATTGGGCAACTGTTTTAAAATGGAAAAGAGTTTTGATTGGACGTAAGTAAAACATTTTTTATGATGAAGGTGGTGATACACTGGAACAGGTGGCCCAGACAAGCTGTGGATGCCCCTATATAAAAAAGTCTTTACATCCAATCAGAATTTCTGGTGTACTAATTTCCTTCTGCTTTTTTTCGTCCTATGGTTCTGCACCTCCTAAAGGTTAGAGAGGCATTATGTTTACCATATAAAAACCCTCCACTGAGAAAAAAAAAATTTAGATGGTGAAACTTATCCAACAAAATAAATAACTTACAATCAGACACAATTTCATCTGAGTTATACTGCATCAATTCTTGCTCTTGCTCAACTACGCATAATTAGTTATCAAAAAAATATTCATCATCTTGATTGCAATAATTTACTGTTCTTTTAATTATGTGACTGCAAAATTGTAGGTAAAATTATCTATTTCAGAGGCTGTGAAAATTTTCTTATTGCATCCTTTTCTCATTTGATCTTTTATTGATATGCCTCTCACAAATTTAGTTAACTCCATGTTGATTTTTGTGTATTTCTGTTTGCATTAATTCTACATTTTCTGTTGAGCCATTAAAACCATATCAGAAAGAAGTAGTTTTTAAAAATGCCTCTGAATATTCCAGACAATGGAAGTGGCGACATGCAATCCTAAGTTACTTATTAAGGTGAACTACAAGGGAGTAATACCTTGACAGTAAAAACATAGTTCAGGCTAAAAATGTCACTATACCACCATGTTTCAAACAGGTAGCTTGGATGTTTATAAGAATGTGATTATGGAAACAAATTCCCTCATTTCCATATGAATAGATGAAGTCTTATTCTATGGTTTGGGGGGTGAGGGGGGCCTGCATTTTTTAAATACATTTTTATTTAGTAGTTTTTCTTGTAAGAAACTACAAGTCTTACACACTTTGCATCATAGGTTTAATTATTTCTGTATTAATCAGCTCAGGACAATCTGACCAAGTTATGAGCCTTTGAAACTTCAGTATGATATGCTTTATATTTAAATTGAGAATAATTTGTTCAAATTTATAAGAAGGAGATATGGTTACATTGTTCCTTTTAACTCCTACAGACTGGTATATAGCTAGTATATAAAAGATATCCTTGGAATAAATCTTTGATTACGCTTTAAAATACTGCACCTTTTCAATTATACTCTCTCATATTTCATTCACAATAAAGTGTTTCCATATATTAAATTGTCTAAACCATAAAAGACACAGGATTTTTTTTTTCTGTTACAGCTTGGGTTTCTTATGGTTTACAGTTTGTAGGCTTGCCATTTTTAGAAGGTATTAAGTGTACAGTTCACATAGCAGCTGTTAGCTCCATCAATGGATTTATCATATTACATATTACATATTTGTGAACTTTGTAAAAATACCCGGAAAGTCACTAGTATTTTTTTTAAAATTATTTTAATTTTTATTTCATTTTATTTCAAAAGAATCCAGTACATTTCAAAGGTAACTTTTTTAATGAGAAGAAAAATATTACTTTGCACTGAGTCTAAAACTGTGTTGAAAATCTTTGTAGCAAACTTACAAAATTTAGTTTACTTTTTACTTGGTGATCCCTATTAGAAAAATTGGTATTGCTTCCATAATTATTTTCAAATTATTTATTTATAAGAATGTTAATATTTCAAAATAGATATTAATAATTTTAAAGTCAATAGACTGTGCCATAAAATCCTATATTGCCCTTAGCTATATCTTTTTTTTCCCACTTGATTGGAAGCTAGCAAAGCCAAAGCTGCTTAACTATTTTAAATATGTTTATTTAAAATATAACGGTAGATTAATAACCTTAAAGTCACTTTGTAGGTAAAATTATTTTTAAGATCAATTAAAGGTTTTCCAGGTTATAACCTGTGACAGAAGGAAGAAAATCTAGTTCAAACCAATGACTTATTGACATTTTATGAACTGCAGACAAAGTGCTTTGAAAATATTAATAAAAGCAATTAATCTTCTTATTTATACATTTTTATCTATATAAAATAGAATCAGTTGCATAATTATAAAAAGAAACCAGTAAATATTTATCTTAATGAAAATATTTCAATAATTTAAGAGGAAAAATTGTTGATTACTGCATAAATGTGTCAAAATCAATTCTTTCTAAGTTTTAGATATAAAATTGTAAAAGAATTCTTTTGTTTTCTTATCATTGAAAATTAAGATCATAATTTGAGAATAAGCTATGTTAATTAGACTCCATGGAAAGGATCCAAAAGCAATGTCTTAAAATACATTAGAAATTTTTCAGGTAATACCAATTATAGTGTACTTATGACATCCTACCGTTTCATCATTTCTCTTGAAAATTTACCCAAATATTTGGCTATGTCCTTTAATTATGTAGCTGTTGAATTCTTAAGATTTGGGGAGCATCATCATGTCTTTGGTCTCAGTGAATACTAAAATTATCCAGAAATATTGCTCCTATAGGTGTGAGTCCTGGCTGGTATAAGGTTAATCCTTCATATTTCATTCACTGAAAAAATCCAGAAAAATATCAAATGATAAACTATCACCAATACTCTAGTTAGAGTACTCCTTTGCTTAATATATCTTAGAGCCGAAAAGGTTATATTAGTGTTAAAACTACCTTTTCTTTTTGGTGTCATGTCTTGAAAAATTCCTGGAGAAGTAATTTAATGCCTAAAGTTTACTCCTTTCTTATAGTTAAAAACATTTTCATACACACACACTTATGTGCATAATATTTTGTCTTTTTCCAGAAAAAGAAGACAATAATTTATCAATATCTGTATAATATTTATCCATATAATAACACATGAAGTGACATTTATCCACTCAAGTACTGCTTTATTCATAACAACCATCTTTCTCAGCCTTCCATTTTATCTTTTAGTCTGAGGTCACATTTTGAAAAATATCATAATCAATATAAACTACATAGGCAGTTTTACCCATTTTTCTAATCTTTGGAAATAGCCTTTCAAACTGACATTCTAGTAGTTTTTCTGAAAGACATGGAAACAACTTCTCAATGACAGCTCTGATAAAGACATCTTAATACCTCAAGAGGCTCCTCTTTGAGTTGCACTGGTTAATTGTATTATTAGCTTTAATACCATAAGTATCATTTGACTTGAGAAAATATTTAAATCTAGAAGTATGCATTCTTAAGTCTTTTCCAGAATGTTTCTAGCAGTAAGGAATCTGATGTACATGCACAGTTCCGAAACCATGTCTTTCTCTTTAACCTGCATCAATCACAATTTCATGACTGTTACAAATATGGTGTGGGGTGAAATACTTTGTTATCAATTATTTGCTAAGTTTAGATTACTGAGATTAGGTATTGGGCATGTGGTGTTTCATACCAACATTTTCAAGAATAGTACAGCAAATTAATGTTCTTTTCAAACTACAATTAATATACTGTGTGGCTTTTGTGCCGTCACAGTTCCTGTCCAAAGAAAAATCTTGGTGGCCAGTGTAAAATGTGCCAAGAGGCCCAAAAATATTTGGGGTTCACCTAGTAAATTTTGATTGGAGTCTCAGCTTGGGCTAGCAAAGAAAGTGGTCAAAGAGAGGAAGAATGTAAGGAGCACAGATAAACAGATGTTTTAGCAGTCTGCAGGTAGATGAAAGAGAACAGCAGTACTAAGGAGGACTAAAGAAGAAGCAGCACAGTCATAGGAGAGAGAAAAGGAGAGGAAGCAGAAATTTGGGAATACAGCTAGAATAAAGTTGCAGAAATCTTGTTTGGCTAAACTCCAATGAAACTGGAATCATTGCCTTAGACTAATTTGTACTTCATGGTACAAGAGAACAGAAGACATGAAACTTTTGTCAAACCCTATGGAAATACTGGGTTAATAGCTACAGCATGCTTACTTCTCCTTCCTTCTCTTCCCACTCCTGATGGAAAGTGGTAAAAAGAGGAAAAGAGAGATCAAAAATGGCGTACGTTTAGATTTTCCACTCCTAAGTTATGAGGTTTAGAGAAAAGATACAGAGAAAAGCAAAAACACTAACAAAAGGACAGGACAGCGGCTTTTCAAGTAGAAACTAAAAGGCTATTTGGTAAATTGAGAGGAGGATGCAGAGAGGGCGTGTGATCAAGGTTTACAAAATCGGGAAGATAATGAATAAATGAAAAGAGAAATAGTTGTTCTCCAAATTTTATAAGGGTATGTGGAAGGAGAAAGTGTCTGCTCTTATAAAGGTATCTGATCAAGAGCCTGTTCAACACAAAACAGGATTAACAAGAAAAGGAGGAAGTTGTAAACAAGAACATACAAAGACACAAACCTGGCTGACAAATGATAAGAGAGGCAGTAGTAAGAACTAAACCTGGTCAGTCACACGAATTGATAAGGGTATGTGAAACATGGGACTGTTTATTTCAGAAAAATTATCTGATCAAGGACCTTGTCAGATGGGATACTAAAGAAGGGGGACAAAATATATAGAGACACAAATGTGACAGCCAAAATTAATGGAGACAAAACCAAGTCACAAACCGTGTCAGTCACACTAATTTTGGTGGGTTATCAAGAAACTGCAGGCAAACCAGGACTTTGTAACTGATAAGTATATAAACCTGAGAGTTTTTGGAGGGGGTTTAGTGGAACTATGCAAACTGATGAGGGAATGTGCAGGGGAAGAAAACTGGGAGACACAAAGTGGGAAATAGAAATTAAAGAGTATAAAAGGGGATAGTCATGTGTAAAATGTGGCTGAACAATACACTTCGCTGGCTGAACCTTGTGCCTGACCACCACCATCTGTCCTGCCTTCTTATTATATCTTTTCTAAAATGTCTGGGTAATCTCACTCTGTCCCACATGTATGTGTGTTGCAAGGACTAAATGCCAGCTTCTGTTGGAGTGGACTAGATGCCAGTGATTGAAGTAAGACCACACATGCATGCAGGTCTGATTTACACCAGTGCCAGCTGCTGGAGCAGGTGGGGGTCTCAGCCCCAGCCAGTGGGGTGGAAATGGTGTGTGTCACAAAAACTAATTACTTAGAAGGACCAGAGTGGGAGAAGTGAGGGGCTTAGTGTCAGTGTTGGTACTCAGAGGATCCAAGAACGTGCATGTGCTTGGGAATCTAGAGTTCTGTGTATGTCTGCACTCATGAATTTATAACTTTACCAGCCAAAGTGGGGGACAGGAACTTGGCTGTCTGGGCTTATACTTTATGTTGCTCCTAAATATAGGTGGTGTTGGAGGCAGTGCATTGTGGCAGTCTGTGTGAATGGCCATGCCAATGTCCTTTGTGTATGTGTGTGTGTGTGTCTGTGGAGTACATGCCTATCTCACTACTTATTGAATCTGCATCCCTCAGCCTGGTAAAAGACTTTGGATCTTCAGGCACCTCCTCCAGTGGCTGAAGGGGCAATTTCTAGAGGTAATCACTGCTCCTAACATCCTTAACCAATACTACACTGAGGGACAATGAAGGAAACTAGTATGAGATCAGTTAAAAATCAAGAAAGCAATATAGAGTTTAGCTTTAGGAGTAAGTGGGCTGCACAGAAAGTATTAAATTTCTCTCCCTTGTTGCTGCAATACATAGTGAAGCCTAATAGTCCAGATACTCTCACCACTTTCAAAAACAAAATAGAGAAATTAATAAGAAACAGCCCATAAGGAAAAACTAAAAGGCAGAGAAGGGATCATCCAATATGAAAATTATGGATGATGGAGGAGCTGGAAGAGGAATCACAGACCAATGTGCTTCCCTAAATCACATCTCTTATCAGTACTGTTTGAGACAGTTTCGAGTTAGACATACTTTTCCTTTATGTTTTTGCATTGTACCTAACTGTAAATAGAGGTCTAAAGAACCCACTACCTTTTGTTCTTGGAACACAGGTGTGAAAATATTTCCTCAAGCAATTCTTTTGAGCATATTTCTTTGTGACAATGATCTTGAATTAGAACCGTACTGTTCAAAAGGAATATGTACAACCCTGTCAAGCTGGCTACTTGAGTTATTTGTTTCCAAATAAACAAAAATATGCAGTACAAAGACACTTAAAATCACTTCAGGAATTGAATTCCCTTATCCCTACTTTCTTGTTGGACTGTTAGCTGAATATGAACAGGTTTTAGTGTACAAAAAACCAGGCTATGCAGAAGGTATGTGATACAGTAAGTTTCTTGAAAGCCAAGCCAAACCCCCCTATGTCTTTCTTTGTCCATATAATAAAATTATTTTTTTCTGGGCAAATTTCACCATACTCACCATTACTTTCTCATCTTCCTTGTTATAGCAAAGGTAACTCTTTAAAAAAATTTTCTGTTTCTTCAATGTTTTTTCTGTTTGTAAAAGTTCAGGACATGAGTGCTTGGTGTATCATAACTATTGTCAATAAATGTTAACACCATAAACTGCATCAGTAATAAATACTTCAGCAGGCAGTAATGCGCTGTGAGTTCAGGTAACTTGATAAATCAACATCAGTGTTAAGTGTGACAATGTACACTGTTCAAGGACTTAAAACTGTGTCTAAAACATATTTCTGTTTTCTATTCAATTTTCTCCAGTAAACTCCCTCTGCAAGCAGACATGTTTATCATTCTTGCCTGAGTTCCTCCCTATATTTCTAATTTCGGAACTCACTGTAACTTACTCTTTGTCATAATTGGTGGTCACCACTTCCCTGCTTCAGTATCTCTCATAAATGTTATTAATAAGCTGGTTCCTCCATCTTCTGGATTATTAATGGTGATGTTCATCCATATGCTGATTTGCAGATGTTGCGTGCAGTGACTTATAATTTTGTTACTCCTTTCAGTCTCACTGTTCCACAGAAACCTTAGCATAGTTTTCTCCACTGGTAAAACTCAAGGTCAAATCAAAACACTTATTCACCTAAAAGCATTATGAGTTTTGGGAGATTGTGTTTAATTACTTGTCCTAACTTTAAGGCATGCTTATGGATGTTACGCATACAACAAACCTGCAGGTACTTCTTAAATTCTTTTTTGCACAATAGTGGAAATGTAAGAAGACCATTTTTTCTGACCTTTTTTATGTTCATTTGCTTTTGAGCTCTATTAGACTAGTGGTAGTGTTTGAAGGTTTTGCCATTCACTTCATTCAGATTTCACCCTCAAAATTTTCCATGGATCTCTCTTAATAACATGAAAAAATACGTGGACTTGGTTACACTTTTTAAATAAAATCTTATGGAGCTATTGGACATTTTTGTTCTCTATCAGAGGTCATCTTTCTTCTGAGTTTTCCTGAAGTTAAGAAACACTTTTAAAATTTATGACAATAACACCAGAACCAGAACACTTCTTTGGTGTAAATCCAAATTCCCCTTACAATATTGTACTAACTTAGTTTCCTGACTGTTGCACATAGTATAAAAGGTTAGAGTGTAAGGCTGATTATAGAAACGGAGAAATGTTGTAATGATGTAATAATATGTCTAATCTTACATATCACCACTAGTTCTTTAGAGCCTGCTACTGTAATGAGTCTAAAAGTTCAGAACTTTGCTCTATCCTTTAAAGAGATACCTGTATTTCCTAAAGAAGGCTGTTTAATTGAGTAGCATATACACAATTTTCCTATCTGACAGTAAAATCACCAGCAAAATTCTTAAGCATATGAATAAGAGTATACATACAAAAGACCTGGACAATAAATGTAATTTTTTTGCTCCACTGAATGAGGACAGCGTCAATGCACATAAGCATATGGCTTTTAGAAAAAGCTTCAAAGATTTTCTGAAGCAGAAAAATACCCCTAAACATCTTTCATCTAACCAAAATCAAAGTTCTCTTTTTTTACTTTGATCGTTAAATGAAAGACAGTCTGTATATGCTACTGCAGTATAGTTTAGGAAATGGTTTATTATTTTATTCCTAGTATGATACAAAAACAGGGATGGAATTTAATGTAATGGATGAAGGAAAACAAGGCAAACTATTTCAGCTTACAGGAAGGGTGTGCATAGTCAAACACAATGTAAGCATTTCTACCTTTGCAGTTACAGAGCACAGCCCCATTAACTCCAGCAATATCAGCTCTTACTTTTTGATCTAGAGATTATTTTAAGATGTTAGCTAAGAAATTAGCAGCTGCCACACCTATTAAACTACAATATTAAAGCAAAGCTGCAAAGAATACCATTGTTGAGGGGCTAATCCCATGGACAGACTCACCTATATGAAATCATAGAGGTTTGTCTTGGTTTTGACATATGAATTTTCATTTAATAGAAAAGTATGTTATTCTCACTCCCATTAGAGGTTTTAAGCAAAAGGATTAAAGATTAAACAAAAAAAAAATTATCATGGTTTCTAGTAAACAAGTGAAGTTGCACTGAACTATGAAGTGTCCCAACAGCCACCCAGCAAAGATTCCAGGCAGGTATTACATTTCATTAGGAATTGTTCAGCCTGGAGAATACAAGGCTCCAGGGGCACCTTACGGAAGCCTTCCAGAACCTGAAGGGGGCTTATAAAAAAGCTGAAGAGGGACAGTTTATAAGGTCATGTAGTGATAGGAAAAGGAGTAATGGGTTCAAACTAAAAGAAAGTAGATTTAGATTAGATATTAGGGAAAAAATCTTCACTATGAGTATGGCAAGGCACTGGAACAGGTTTTTCAGAGAAACTTTGGATGACCCCTCCCTGGCAGGTCAAACCTGGATGGTTTGAGCAATAATATTACATATGACTAATAGTTTTGCTGATATATATATGATCCTAGTTATTGAGGAGCTTAACTTTTACTTACAGACCTTGAGATTAAAAAAGACACACCAGACAACATCAAAACCACTTAATTTTCTAATAACATAAAAACTAACTCGTTCATACTGAATTAAGCTTACTTGGAGAATGCAGCAGTGATGGAGGGATGACTAAACATGTAATGACTTTGAAAAGTTGCTAGTTGAAACGCCCAGCTTGAGAAGGGCTTGGCAGGCCTCCTACTTCCTAGAGTTTTCTGTCATGCTATTAATGAGAGAGAAATAGATACATCCCAAGTGCAGCTCTGAATTCCCTCAGGCCACAGACTTTCAAATATATTAATGTCCCTGATATTTCTAGCTGCCAGTCACAGGTATCCCAAACCTTACCATGATACTGTAATGCCAGCACCAGAAAATTTCTAGGCTTTTGTTGTTGCTGTGTTTTGTTTTCTTTTACTCCAAAAGAAACTTAAGACAACCAGTGCCAGACTTGTAAATTATATTCCTGAAGCTGTCCACTTCCCTCCTGGAGTCAGGTGCTACCACTACAACCCCAAAACCCTTTTGTCTAATGCCTCTCTATTTAACATAGTTTTCTAAATTGAGGGGGTTTGTATACTCAGAGCACCACCAATAGTCCTGTTCCACATTTGTTCCACCCTTCACAGGTTGCAACCATGATTTATAGCTTCCTTTATCACTGATCTAATTCAGAAGATCATTTAGTCCATCTTGACTCTGGTTGGATTTCTTGTCTTGGTACGTCTACTTGAGCTGCTGCAAAATTTACCAATTTAATTTTTTTTTTGTTTTCCACCTACATCTATTTCTGGATATTAAAAGTCTATGCCAAAAATAGGTCATGTCTCTTTTCTGTTTATATCCATGATGTCTTTATAAACGGCAAGTGTAGTAATTTTGAATGGCAAAGCCAATTAAGCTATTTATATTACATACGGAATCTCTGCCTCAGAGAAATTGTAATAATCACCCTCCAGATAGGTGTCTTAGACAAAAATAGGACACTTGAACACCAGCAGAACTGACTGTACCTGCCCAGCCCCTCTAGGGCTCCCCAACCCTGCCCTCGGCATAGGACTTTCAGTCCCCCGAGGGGAGCCCCTACCACTCTTGGTTCCTGGGTCAGAGGGAGCTACTGGCCCCCACAGCACCTTGACACTATCACAGTAGCACAATTCATTCTAGTTTTATATCTATTCATTTCCATATCACTTCACGTAGCTTTTATTAATTTCCTTTCTCTGACAATGTAGCTAAAAATTTAATTAATGACAATCTATCACATATTTTAAGAAAGAAGAGCAAAATTAAAGACACTGTTGTTGTTTAGCCAAAAAAATATTAAGGAAAGCACACAATGTCTGTTCTGTTTGCTTTCTGTTCACGCATCTTCAGCTTCTTCGTCCTTCTTTTTTATTTCTTTCCACTTAAGATCAGATTAATAATTAATAAATCAATCACTCTTTCTTTCCCAAGTACGAGAGTTCTTTTTTATATTCTTACTATCTATTATCCTAGATTTCATTTTTAAAATCTGGCTGCTGGAAAGGCAATTTCTTGTACTACTTCTTTCCAAAAGTAAGTTACCTGGTCCTTTCAAATTTTGATTTTGCTAGTTCACTGAGTTCCACTGCTAATATCCTTATGTAGTCATCACCTCAAGCCATTTTGGCTTACCTGCTTTGCTCAGTGTTACAATCCTTGTTGAAAACTCAAGGCAAAACATTATTTTCTGGGAACCCTCTGCACATTACAGTTTTATTAAATTTCATTCTTCTTGAACTGAGGCTTCACTCATCCTTGCCCATGTTCAGTTCATATATCATTATATAGCTAAAAGATATGCTTAGCGCTTGCTTTAAACAGCTTTATGTGGTTGAGCACAACTTTTGTCAGGTCTCACTTTAATCCTGTTCTCATTATCCTTTCTTCAAAAAGAGTTTCTCTTTCTGATAGCTTTTTCTTTTCCTGTTTTCTATTTTTTAATTATTCTTTATTAATACTTTTTTGGCTCTCAACATCCTCTTAATTCTGTTTTTAGGTGATTGTACATTCATGTCAATTTCAAGATATTCCCTGCTCATTTGCCTTATGCTTTCAAACTAAGCAGTTCTGCTCATTATTATATAACTTTTGCATGAAGCGATGATATTCTAATCAGGAAAAACATAACAGTCAGTTACAATAAGCTTCAGCTTTGAACTTATATGTCATGCATTTTCTTTGGTATATATAACAGGGTTTTATTTTCAGAGTCACTGAATACCATTACCCTGTACTCAAGGACATATCCCAGATACAGGGTAAGAAAAAGATTTCTGCTCATTATAGCTTACTCACATTATTCAGTAGTCAGCGGATAGAGAGGGCTATCTCCAAATGGACATTTCTGCTCATATTAACATTTCTTCCACTGAAGTTGGTTAATTTTAATCTCAACACTAAGTCACAGTGTGTCTCTTAGGACAGATGGTTGGTTTGGGTTTTTTTTAATATAGTCACAAAAAGTAGCTATGTATTTAACTAATGGACTTTGTAATTGGAGTGACAGGCTCTACCTACATATTTTAACATAGCTTTCCAGTAATCACACAAACCTTATGATTTAGGACTGGAAGGGAACTCTACCATTTAATGAAGAAACATAAAGATGACTTTAATTTTTGAAGTGCATTTCTCTTTATAATTCTTTAATGTAACTTGAGTTCAGGCAAAAGCCATTTTTATTCAAACACTAACTGCTATACAAACCTGAAAAGATAATTTTGTAATCCCTTTATCAATTTAAAACAAAGACTGTGGTGGTTAAGTTTAATTAAGGAAAAGTAAATTGCTTTCTGTTAACCAAATTAATACGTATCTATGAACCATGTCCCTTTTCTTTAATTTACACTGGAAAATTACTTAAAATTATAGTCCTTTTCAAACTATTTGTATAAAAAAAGAAAATCAATATGATATTAATCCAGGCTGGGATAGCAAATCATAACATTTTTATTATTATTTACTAAAAATGTTAGCTCAGAAAAGGAGAGAATAAATTTGAAAATTACTTTCACTTTTATTCCTCCGATTTGTCGCTTGATTTTTAGTCAGTCAAGGTCAGAATCTCACCTGGTGTAAACTGGTGTATCAAGATTTAACAATCAATCAGAAAATCTAGAGCAGCATCATTGCCTTCATTTTATAAATGGGGTAACTGAGGTAAAGTGAAATAATTTTGTCTTGTCCTCCACGGTTTTGTGAATAATAATCAGTGACAGATCCAAGAATGTAAGCCACCTGAAAGATGATTGTACTCCTATGGCCTGGCACTCAATATTACAAGTGCTACTTTACATCAGATAAATTTTAAGGAACATTCACTCTGGTCAAATCAGCTTTAGCTTTCAAATCAAACCTTGTAAATTCCATTGTATAAAACATGAATTTCACAAAATATAATCCAGTTTTTTCTGTATTACACTCAACTGCAGTATTCTGTCCTCAGTATCAGTGTTACAGCTAAGAACGTACCACAGAAAAATTATCATGGTTTCTGATATTCAGAGTATAACCATAACATTAGAACCCTGGTGTAGCTGGAATTTCCAGTCCGACTGTTTGGATCTACATGGCTTGAGGCAAGGCTTGAAATTAGATTTTGCCATATATCTACAATATTTATGAGCTTCAGTACCTGCACAGTAAGGTCTGGAGCAACTCCTCTAGCACTATGAAAGAGTAACCCTTCAAAGGATACCTCCAGAAAACTGTCCCTGTTTTGAGAGTGTCACCAATCTGCATCAGACTTGGCTTTTCTAACTGACACCAGTCCATGTGAAACATCACATTTCACCCTTGCTGTAGCACCATGTGGCGTAATGCCTCTACTAGATTTTTCTGTACTACTAAACAGGATACACAGGGAAAAACAGGGAAGTTTTTTACAGAAAGAGTGGTGAGGTGCTGGAACAGGCTGCCCAGAGAAGCAGTGGATGCCCCGTCCCTGGAAGTGTTCAAGGCCAGGTTGGATGGGGCCCTGGGCAACCTTGTGTAGATCCAGGCCTGGAGGTTGGTGGCCCTGCCTGTGGCAGGGGGGTTGGAGCTCTATGATCCTTGGGGTCCCTTACAACCCAGACCATTCTATGATTCTATGATTCTATGATTCTATGCACTGAGTACCTCTACATTATTTCATTCTTTTGTCTGAAAATATGCTCCATACTCCATTTGTTGAGTGGAATTTACAGGAATCAAAACTGGAAACAATTATTGAATATAATTTTTTCAAAATTAAATTTTGAAAAATCTTGCTTAAGTAGAATGAAGTAATCTGATATTGGTCTTACACCAGCTAGTGCATACCATGGAGGATACCATTATCAATGCATGAATTGATATACTAAGCTATAGACTGATGTAAATACAGGGAAAAGATTTGGAGTAGCCTTTCTGTAGTGGGATTTTGGTTTTGGGTTTGATTTGTTGGTTTGAGCTTTGGTTTTTTTGTTTGGAGACTAAGTATTTCAGGGTACTACTTATATGGCATCATTCAGCTTTGAAATTATTTTGGGTAAACTTGGAAAAAACCGAATGTTTTTCAACTAACACAAAAGCAGTGTATATCTCAGAGAAACTGTATTGCCTTTTCCCAAGGCAGCCCTGTAATTATACTTTTTGAGACTCACCTGTTTAAAAATTCATAATGAATTTATTATTCAATGGACATAAAGAATTAGACCTTTTTCTACATAACAACTGTACCTGGGCACTCATAATATCATGAGCCTTAGAGTAATGAGAATAATAGATATGCAGCCATGTAAAAAATTAATATAATTCTGTGAAGAGGTCCTTGAAGAATCATAAACTATGTACATAGTAGTTAAGCATTTTGCCACTGGAATCCTCAAATGGGTAATTTCCTTCTCTTTGGCATATTCTTACACCCTTGTATTTGTTTATCTACAACAATAACTAAAATAATCTTTCTCAAGTGACCTTGGTTTGATTTCATGTGATCTTGCGATTTCTCACACAACTTGAATGAATTGCAGTCTATGAGATTATATGTAATTTTATATGAAATTTAAAGTTTCCTCTTTCAACTCTTTACAATAATAACATCCGCCCTGCTTTGGAATCGAACTCCTATCCCTCGCTCCCAAGCCTACCTGAGGATATGATGCATGCTGTTATGCTTATGAAATAGCAGTCTGTCCCAACAGCATTTTTTCATGTCTTTTTTGCACAATTCCTTTCTCTACTCCTTTCTCTTATCAGGTAAAAAATCCCACTCTTTTTCCTTTCCTAATCAGCATGTTTTGTCATAGAATCCAATGCCTGCCTGTTCCAGGTTATTCCAAGCAATAGTCTTGAGCTACAAGCTATTGCCACTTATTCATACAATCAGAGAATCAGAGTATTATAGGATGGCTTGTGATGGAAAGGGACCACAACAATAGCCTGGTTCCAAATATCCTGCCGTCAGCAGAGACACCCTCCATTAGACCAGGTTGCCCAAAGTCTCATCCAACCTGGCCTTGAACACTTCCAGGGAGGGGGCATCCACAGCTTCTCTGGGCAACCTGTAACAGACAGGAATTTCATGCTAATATCTAACATAAATCTATCCTCCTTTAGTTTAAAGCCATTAACCCTTGTGCTATCACTACATGCCCTCATAAATAGTCCCTCTCCATGTCTATACGAAATCTCTTATATCTATATTAAAAATTTATTTGCCAAAGTTTGAAGGACAGTAACAAACAGATCTAATTTTTTCCCGTTATTACTTCAAATACCAAATCTATGTGGAGGTTATTCCTCATTCTTTTATTGGGGAAATTTCAATACTGCCTGAAGACCTGCTTCTCCAGAAATATTTAGGATATGCACTGACATGTCTAAGGGGAGTAAGAAGGGAAGAAAACTATTAAATAAAGTTTACAGGTAAGACAGACTGAGACCAAACAGTTAACATAGTCACCAAATGTCTGACAGAAAAGTGAAGATCATTTCATTCTAGATTATATAACGGTGTGCTTTGTTGCATACAGCATTTATTGAAGAGATGGTGTCCTTATGACTTAACCTATTTTAAACCCCAGATAAAATTATGTATTTCAAATCTGTAGTTTTCTCAATTTTCAGGCTCAGAACATGAACAAACATTTCATGTATCAGCTGGTTTCCCTGGTTTAAATTGTCCTTTCAGTTAATGTTTATCATAGTTTCATAAAAAAATATTTTATCATCCAGGCTAAACTACCTTTTTCTTAACAGCAAATAAACTACATTTTGTACATTAGTTTCAAACACTGCATGCTGTAAAAGTTACAATTTCAATAAAATATTGAAAGTCTAGGGCTTTTGCATCCCATAGGTATTGTGCCAGCTAATAAACACTGTATCAAATTAAATGTACAATTGGATGTACCAAATTATGTAAGCAGAAAAATATTAGGGAAATTTGAAACCAAATGTTAAATCTATTCTCAGTACTCATTACAAAATAAGAAAGTGTTAAGGACAGCCTAGCAAACATAGAAATATGCTGAAGAAATATATTTCTTTTTCAAAGCACAATTATCAAGTTTCACAACTGTAACAAAGTGCCTATTTTTAAAATTGTAGTTCAATTATCATTTTGAATTAATAAAATATTTCATGCTTCAGGAGACAAATTTTGTAGTGAGACTTGGGGTGAGTTGATTGTTTGATTACTTTGCCAGCAATACAAAGTACAGTTTTTCATTAATATTTACTGATTTGAAGAAAGAAGTTACTTTTTTTTTTTTTAAAGACACAGGGTGGCTTATTATTGTAACTTGGAACTCAATTCAGATTAAGTACTTCCTAATAGGTGATTGCAGGAAGCTTCATCTCCCTAGACACCACGGGCATGAATGCAAATAGTCATTTTCCTTTATACCTGTAGAGAGAAAGGTGAGTTTTCCAAAAAACAACTCATATTTTCTATTTTAGGAATCCTTTTCTGTAGGTGACCCTTTCTTTCACAGTCTTTTTGACTATAGTGGAATTTATGTGGCTAAATTGGATTAGACGGGTAAGTGCTGGTTGGTTTAGGATTCAATTAGCTGTGGATGCATTGACAACACATACTATGTAAGTGTCCTAGGATGTCCAGTCACTCACATGTGGCTGGCAGATGAGATGCAGAAGATATGTGCTTTTCTGGAGCAACAGAAAGCTTATTTGATCTCAAAGGTTCTAGACATCTGGGTCTTAGCATCAGAATCACTCCTTTTATATCCTAGTCAGATAAATACTGCTCAAACATACACTAATCATATACTATTTGCATAACAACTTATTCAGTGATGTCTGTTGCTATAGCAGTGTTATGTGATTGATTTAGGGGAAGAATAGCCTTTAGATTTTGTAATATTTTAATTTAACCAGAGTTCCCACAAAAAGTGGTGATTGTCCTAGATATGACTGAAATATAAAAGACTTTCTCATGCTTTATTTCCACGTTTGTTTTACACAACAAACTATTTTCTCCTTTAAATCCTTATAGGAAAAAATACTGAGAGGAGCCATAGATAGGTGATGTGGCTTTTATAAAACACATTGACCCTTTTTTCTGTTTTGTTGTTCCTTCAGATGTACGTATGTTTTGTCAACATAGTCCACGCAATACTGATGACTTCCCTGGTGAAATTCTGACTGCCATCAAGAAATACTGCTGGTAGTTCTTGGTTTCTGCTGAATGGGATACAAAAAGCAAATTTTTAACATGAAATCCCAGTAGGAGAGTAATGAAAGTTCAAATAAAAAGGATTTGTTTTTGCAGTAATGCCTGTTCAAATTAATTTGCGTTGGTGTCCTTTTCTTCTAAGTCAGTAGGGTGAATTTCACTGCGAATTAGGAAAATTCTTTCTCCATTTACGATTAAATATCTTTCAGGCACAGTAGAATCCAAGTAGATTTGTAAGCTAAAAATGCGTCCTGGTCCAGTTATAAACAGGTTTTCTCATGCATTAGAGAAGGCATAACTTGCTTTTACAGTACATTTCATTGCACTTCTGAGTTATGCTTCTATCTTATTCAATATAAAACCTGTTCCTTTTCTGGTGCCTAAAAACACTTTATCTGGAATGATAAATCATTTTCTGTAATAAAAGAGTGAGCTAGTATGTTCTGAAGTGAATATGTTATGAAAACCTTTGCCTGTGTTAGGAAGTTTATTTCAATTCATTCAAGAAATAAATATTTCATTGTGAATTAAGGAAAACTGTACCATTGTTAGGACATCTTGGAGAAAGCTTTCTCCTCTAGTTAATATTGGTTTGCTACTCATCAAATCACCCAATGCTTTAGTTTTTTAAAGAAAAAAAAAGATGAGTACGCATTGAACCTATGTATACAGAGATTATCTGTCAAATACTTAATACTCCAGAAAAAAATTAACAAAATATTTTAGAAGTTTTTCACTTTCTGTTTGAATTTTTAAAAATAATTTGAGTACAGTAATTTTTGAACTATAATATTTGAAATTAAATACTACACTATTTCAGTACATACCTCACACCACAGTTTATTAACCAAGGTAGAACACTGGAAAAAATAAAATCTGGATTATATTTCCAATTGTTTGCTTATGATTATCTTCATGTAAAAATCATGCATTCAGATACAGTGGATGTCCTGCCCTGAACCATTTTGGTTTGCTAACGTTGGATCTTAATTCTCCAGATTAAGTTTCATTTTGGTGCTTTTTTGATGTTGATCTACAGGTCCTTCTGTGACAAAATTAACATGAGGATTATTCTAGAGTAATTTATTTGCAACCATTACAAGAGAAATGGATACTCCTAAGAGTTCCTCAGCCACATCTTTATTCCCTTATGTGTTATAATAGGCCCCAGTTTCAGTGCATGCTTACAGAGCTCTGCATTTGTGCAGAAGTAATTTTTCGTGGTGTGGGCATGATGATTTAGAAACCAGGTTCCCCAGCAATGTAACATACAAGCATTTACACGGTAGAACACACCCAACTTGTAGCTGTCATTTTGGAAAATCAATAAAATTATATTATTAGATTTCTTTTGTCACTGCAAATTCATAACAACACTACTTAACATTTATCTAGTGTATTTACAAATGAGTTATTCCAAAGCACTTCATAAACTTTAAATAATTAATGTCACTTGTAGAAGGCAATAAAGTTTGGGTTTTTTTTTGCTTCATGACATTTACAAATCAACACAGCAATTGTAACATACAGATGCCTCATGCATTACAAAGAAAAATCTTCTTGTGATGCACTTATTTAGCTGGTTTTCAGATGTATATTTCTCTATATCTCTAATCTTAGACACAATGTTTTTTAAAGATTAAAAAAGCAAAAGTTCTTATTTTTTATACACTACATTTATACAAGGGATATATATCTCCACATAGGTAATTCAGCTTTTTGGTTTCTGGATAGGCTAGTGAATATCAAGGTCTTCTTTATTTTTTCCCATTTTTTTGGTGGGTAGTATATTCTGGTATTAACAGGTAACTGCAGTAAATTGTCATAAAACTAGTATTACAGGTTGAAAAAAGTGCCAAGATACTAATAAATATATCTCTCCTTATCCAGATACAAGTAAGAAATTTTTCAAAGTCGGAAAAGATAAACAGGGCAATACTGCAAGAGTTTTGTAGACATGCATTTTCTTCTAATGCATCATGTTAGCATTTAGATATGTTGGTAGGTTTTTTTCTTTACATGCAAAGCTATTAAAAAGGAAATGTAATGATGTGGACTTTGAGCCAGAAATGAATTTGACTATCTTTTATCTGAAAGCATCTGAGGATTCCCAGTGAGGTCAGTGAGCAGTATATTGCAGTCCAGAACTGAGACTCTTGCTTTATTTGTATCACTTAGTTGATAACCATAATTCAAGAAGTGGATATGAAAAACAGTAACATATCTTATACAAGTTTAATCAGAAATTGAATTTTCAACCCCTAAATTTTGAGCGTGCTTTCTCAAATAATATTTTAAAGACAGTTAAAACTTATTCTAGTTAAAAGTTATTCTAATCAATAACTTAAGCCAGTACCAATATTGTGATTGAGGTACTATCAGAGACATTGTGGCAGCCTTGTACTACAGATAAAATCATCATTGCCAGCACAACTGTCTTACAGATAAAAGTCCTGCAATTTTGAGGAGAAACACATTTTACTTAATATAATTTTTACACAAACCTTGATACATTGCTTTACTCATTAAATGAGAAGTTTGCTCAGGCACAGTGCATAACTAAACATTCCTGAGCTGTATCTACTCGATCATTTCACCATTTTGCAAGATGGAATTTAAATCAGTTTAGTTACGAACATTAATTTGTTTTTCTAAATGCTTATGCTTTTTCATGCCTCTGTGTCAGAAGACATTCTTCACATTTGGCTATTCAAGTTAATTTCTAATTAATCAAGCTCAGAGATATACAATCATGTCCAGCGAGCTGCCAGACATTAGCACTGCTTTGTCCTAGAATCATAGAATGTGTAGCTTAGAAGGGACCTTTAAAGGTCATCTAGTCCAACCCCGCCTTGCAGTAACCAGGGACATCTTCACTAGATCAGGACACTCAGAGCCCCATCAAGTTTCACCTTGAACATTTCCAGGGATGGGGCCTCCACTACCTCTCTGGGAAACCTCTTCTAGTGATCCTCCATCCAGATATTGAAGAATTTTTTTCCTA
>VZTU01022773.1:10116-65385 GCA_013400835.1 Zapornia atra
CCGCGTGTGCGTTAGTCTGCGGGGCTCCGGGGGCAGGGGTGGGGCAGGGCAGCGAGTCGCCGCCGGGCAGGAGATGGCCGCGCGGAGGGAGCGGGCGGCGGGCGCCGGTCCGGGGCGGGCCGGGAATGTGGGAAACTTGTAACTTCCTCGTCACCGGGGAGCCGAGAAGTAGCTGCTGGGGCGAAGGCGAGCGGCTCGGTGTCTCGTTCCCGAGCTACGGGAGGCGCGGTGGGGCCGGTGATCTCGCGTGTGCAGTAGGTAGGTGCAAGTCCTTTGCACTTGCTGCGCTTCTCTGGCAGCCTTGGGGCGAGGGGGATGCCCCGGGGGCTTTGCCTGCGTGGTGCCTGTCCGGGGGGGCTTGCGACCCGTGCCTCGCTGGTGTTTTGGAGGAACGCAGCGAACCTGGGGGAGAACACCACGGTATCTCGTACTACAGAACGAAAGGCTTGTAGGCAATGCTGTCTTGCAGGGCTTCGGGTACCCTTGAGGCGTTTAATTTGGCGGAGGTTAGGGAAAAGGCAGTTTTGAAGTGTTAAGGGTTAAGCCGTTTTGACAACTCGTCTTTTCCTTACTATTGCTCTGAGTTTTTCTCCTCTGGCCGCCCTTAAAGGTGTAGCTGCGCGGCCTCTAGACGGGCGGTAATTTTGCAGTGTGGAATGCTCGCTACTTCTTCCCTTTTAAACCCAAGACCCGTGCTGGTGCTGCGTTTCATTTCAACACAGTAATGTCACTTGAACGCTGTTTCGGCTCTTCCGGTTACTTGGCACTGAAAGTTTCTGGGAACGCCGCTGAATGCAGTGCTCTTGCAGCTAAGGTTTGAGGGTTTGACTCCGCGCAATGTTAATCCGTATTTTTAAAGACTGCTGTTACTGTGTTTTGGGTCTTCCTAATGCTAGTGCTGCTTCAGTCTCGGGGGGGTCTCAATATAGTGCTGGTAATTTGAAATTTTCTTAGTTTTTCACCTGCGAAAGGCAAGGTGTGTATGGAGGAGTGTTTGCCTGAAGGCTTTAGATTACAGGGGGGAAAAAAAGGTTATTAGCTTTTGGAAGGCATTTTGGACAGTTCACTTTTAATACTGTCAAAAGTAGTCTCCGTGTTGTGGTATTGCTGATAACTTAAAGCCAGAAAACCGACCTGTTTCTTAAAAGGTATGTAGAGATCCTCGTTTAGGTCAGAAATACAGGAGGTATTTGAGATACTCATTCAAGTCAGAAACCTGTGTATGTCAGTGAGAAGTACTGGTTGTTACCAGCCTTGAAAATTTTAAAACTGGAGAAGTAATCCCATAGTGGTTATATCATCATGATGATGAACTGTGTTAAAATTGCTTTCCAGCCTTAATTTCCACCTTTGATTGTAAATTGCAGCTTCACCACATCTGACAGTATTGCACTGAATCCTCTTATACATGCATGAACAACTGTTCTCTGAATCCTTAGAAGTTGAAACATCTTCTTACTCTCTGTGCAGTGGTGAAATATGTGAGAAGTCAGTGTGTGCTTTTACCTGCAGGAGTTTGTAAACCAAGGAATTGACGTAAAATGCTAGCTGTAGTTGCACTGATGTAACATGAGGACTCAAATAGAGGGGAACTGGGCATACAATTTGGATACTCTTAAAGGCTCTTTCTATTGTTTGCCTCTTAAATTCCCATGTTTAAGTTGTTGCCTTTTCATTATCCAACAGCTTTATGCTTCTAGGCAACTGAAGTCTGTATAGCGGAGACTTCAAAAGTGTATTTTCTGGCTTTTGAACTGTAGCTTGGACTAACATGTTTCATTATTTTAAAACCCAGATCTGTTTGTATGGATTTTACCCTTTTACAAATTACAGTATATAAAAATCTGGTAACTTTCTGCATGTTCAGTGCATTACCAGTCATGTCAGTTAAAATTCTCCTATGTTTATGTAGTGAAACAGAACAGTGACTTCTGTTGAAGGTCATGTAAAAAATTGGACATGAAACCTGACTTTCAGGGTTTTCTTGCTTAAACTTCATCAAGAGAGGTAAAAAATGAGGCTGGGATTATTTGATTTTTTAAATTTTTTTTTTTAACTGAAGCCTGACTGCCCTCTTATGTAGAACTGACAATGTTGCAAGGGACTGGTATCAGCTGTCTGTAAGACCTCCTGGAAGTAGCTCACAGTGCTGTTGCTACATCTTTTGATCTGTGCTATCCTTAGGCATCTACATTAAACTTCAGTAGTACCTGGTGTGTAGGAAGACTGAGGAAGCTCATCAAGAAATGTGCAGGTAGCAAATGTCACGCAAAGTTGATATATTTTTTTTTCTATTTGCTCTGCTGTTTGTGTAAGTCATGCTTTCTGAGGGAAACAGTGACCTTCCCAAATGCTGTGGATGCAGGCTAAAGATGAAATTATTATGGACCTGCATTCAGGATTAAAAGACAGCTGCCTTTCGTTGGCACTATTTTGTTCATTAGACCTATTTTATTACTTGGGGTTTGCTTATCACTGCAAAGAACCTGTGGTTCATTCATGTAATAAACGTGAACGCAAACAGCTGTAGTCCAATGCATGAATCTTGCTATATGCCAGTTACAGCAATTTACTGGAGCTTATTTTGGGAGGTGGGGCAGAAGGGATGTTCTTGGGTGCAGTAGAATTGTGGGAAGCAAGCGTTTGCATGCCTTCTCCAAAGTAAATTTGATGGAGACAAAAAAGTGAGGAGTTACTTCTTTCTTTCCCTTGGTTGAGTTTTCGTTTTACCTACTATCCTTTTCTACACATAGAAAGAACCAGTTGAATTGGACTTTGCCCACGTTGCTGCAGAGGAGTGTTTTGATTTCCATAGTGGTGATACTAAAGATTTTTTAAAATGCAAGGTGGAGTGTGGGTGGGTGTCTCTGTGTGTGTGTGTAAACAGGGAGCAAGATTTTTTTCCTTTGTACCAATGGCTGAATTCTCCTCTCAGCATAGTTAGGGGGTTAGAAGGAGTGTGGAGACAAACTGAGGATTGTCCAATTTTGATTAGTGCTCTCCTTTTGCATCAGTTGCAATATTTCTAGAGTTACAAAGTGGCGTTGACCATTCTTCTATTAACCATCGTGTATGTAGTACTTAAAAGGATGGCCTAAGTGAAACGTTTTTTCTTCAGAACATAGTTACTCAACAGCTTCTGGCCATCCTCCTCTCTCTATAGATTAGCAATCTGTGTTTTGCTGTCAACTCTTTCTGAAGCATGTAACTTCTGCAGTCCCTGGCTGCTCTCATCCCGTGTTGCTGTTGCATTGTATTCTGAATATCTTGTCTGCCGCTTCCTGTGTGTCAGCTGCTTGTCTGGTAACAAGGGAGTGGNAGTGCATTACCAGTCATGTCAGTTAAAATTCTCCTATGTTTATGTAGTGAAACAGAACAGTGACTTCTGTTGAAGGTCATGTAAAAAATTGGACATGAAACCTGACTTTCAGGGTTTTCTTGCTTAAACTTCATCAAGAGAGGTAAAAAATGAGGCTGGGATTATTTGATTTTTTAAATTTTTTTTTTTAACTGAAGCCTGACTGCCCTCTTATGTAGAACTGACAATGTTGCAAGGGACTGGTATCAGCTGTCTGTAAGACCTCCTGGAAGTAGCTCACAGTGCTGTTGCTACATCTTTTGATCTGTGCTATCCTTAGGCATCTACATTAAACTTCAGTAGTACCTGGTGTGTAGGAAGACTGAGGAAGCTCATCAAGAAATGTGCAGGTAGCAAATGTCACGCAAAGTTGATATATTTTTTTTTCTATTTGCTCTGCTGTTTGTGTAAGTCATGCTTTCTGAGGGAAACAGTGACCTTCCCAAATGCTGTGGATGCAGGCTAAAGATGAAATTATTATGGACCTGCATTCAGGATTAAAAGACAGCTGCCTTTCGTTGGCACTATTTTGTTCATTAGACCTATTTTATTACTTGGGGTTTGCTTATCACTGCAAAGAACCTGTGGTTCATTCATGTAATAAACGTGAACGCAAACAGCTGTAGTCCAATGCATGAATCTTGCTATATGCCAGTTACAGCAATTTACTGGAGCTTATTTTGGGAGGTGGGGCAGAAGGGATGTTCTTGGGTGCAGTAGAATTGTGGGAAGCAAGCGTTTGCATGCCTTCTCCAAAGTAAATTTGATGGAGACAAAAAAGTGAGGAGTTACTTCTTTCTTTCCCTTGGTTGAGTTTTCGTTTTACCTACTATCCTTTTCTACACATAGAAAGAACCAGTTGAATTGGACTTTGCCCACGTTGCTGCAGAGGAGTGTTTTGATTTCCATAGTGGTGATACTAAAGATTTTTTAAAATGCAAGGTGGAGTGTGGGTGGGTGTCTCTGTGTGTGTGTGTAAACAGGGAGCAAGATTTTTTTCCTTTGTACCAATGGCTGAATTCTCCTCTCAGCATAGTTAGGGGGTTAGAAGGAGTGTGGAGACAAACTGAGGATTGTCCAATTTTGATTAGTGCTCTCCTTTTGCATCAGTTGCAATATTTCTAGAGTTACAAAGTGGCGTTGACCATTCTTCTATTAACCATCGTGTATGTAGTACTTAAAAGGATGGCCTAAGTGAAACGTTTTTTCTTCAGAACATAGTTACTCAACAGCTTCTGGCCATCCTCCTCTCTCTATAGATTAGCAATCTGTGTTTTGCTGTCAACTCTTTCTGAAGCATGTAACTTCTGCAGTCCCTGGCTGCTCTCATCCCGTGTTGCTGTTGCATTGTATTCTGAATATCTTGTCTGCCGCTTCCTGTGTGTCAGCTGCTTGTCTGGTAACAAGGGAGTGGGGTACTTTCTATTTCATCATACAGCAGTGGAGAAGTTGACTTTCTGGGCTTTCTCAAAGATTGTGTAATGTCCAGTGATACGTTGACTCATTATCAGGATATCTGTGGAGAAGACTGAGAAAGTGATGAGAAATATGCCAAAGATGGTACTTTCTCTAAAGTAAGAAAAAACAAACTGATGTTTATAATGAATAAAAGGACTATTTCCTGTATCTTGCTCAGTGTTTCTGCATATGTGGGTCCCTTCTGTATTTGGAATCACACTCAGGAGGGATTTTCAGCAGCTGGTTTGACTAGTAACAGTCCTAGAGTAATTCTTGGTGTAAAGGGAAAAGCCTCCTCTGTTCCAGTGGTGAGTATGGATCCTGGTGATTCTTCTAAGCAAGCTTACAGGGAGACTCAGGTTTTTTGAGTGGTCTTGTCTTTGCTTCCTTTGTATTACTGAAAGACCTGGAGTGAGTATGATAGCTGACTTGCACTGGCATTTGAGGCATTTAAGGCAATTTGGCTACAGCTGGAGAGTACTCACCCAGCAGGTGAGTACACAGCTTTGTAATCTAGTTTTGAATGTTCTTGGCAGAGGTTGACTCATAAGCACTCAGAACAAGGATTTTGATAATACAGTGGTATCATCCTTGGCCATTATAATTTGAAAAATAAAAGAAAATGTTTCAGTACAGAATAAAACAATCTGATTAAACTTCAGCAACCTTTTCTAACACAGTTTGAGCTGGGCTTATGTAGAAAGGAGTAAAAGGAGGTGGCCACATATGACTAAACTACATGCTGCTTGCCAGCTGCACATAGCCATTACAGGGTTGCACAAAATATTTTACTGTGAGGCATTCCAAAGATTCATTTGTGGGTGGGTATTGTAGGTGTACAAGGGTTCTGTTACTGCAGTGCTTTTGCTTCACCGGAGGCAAAGGTCAGCATGAAATTTGACATTGTTGTGGCTTCCTGCAGGAAATGGTGAAAATACTGCTTGCCTTTTGACTGCCACCGTGGAGAAAATAGACAGTGTATCTGCTGATAGTCTTGAAACTCTTCCAGGATACCTGACTTGCCTTCTCTAATGCCATTGCCTGTGCTTTTTCCTGTTCCAGGCCTAGATACCATAGCAACTTAAAATTTTTACCTATTTCTGCGCAGCACTAGTCTCAGTGTTAACCTATCTACCTTTACTTACATGCTCTTTAACTACTGCTCGAGTATGTTTTAAAGGGTATTTATTTTGCTACCTGGTTTTTCTAATGTTCTTTCTCATATCAGAGTTGAGGCCAGGGGATGCTTGTTCTTGGGTACAGGGAAAGCTATAACCAGAGGCAGATTTCTCATCTGACAGTATCTGTTAAATTCATTTCTATCTGGCAATCCTCAAGACCCTTCAGAAGCTGCGGATGAAATACATCTCTACTGCTTGTTCTCAGTTACTACAGCTCTAGCTACCACAGCATTAGTGGTTTTACCTGCTACTAAAACTACAGCTGTGTTCCTAAACTGCAACATGGCAAAGATTAAGCCAAATCTATCCCCATTTCTTTGGTCGTATCTGCAGTTCAGGTATAAGAAGCTCTCAAATGCTGATAGACTCATGGCAAATAGGAATTGAAAGAAAGCACTGCTCCTCTGGAGCTTAGTGGCAAACTGACAATGCATTTCTTCCAAGTTTGTCAGTTCGGCTTCGTGCGGGTGACCCAGACACAACTCAGAGGAGATGCCTTAGGGAAAGAAAATCATCACAGCCAGTGATCTTCCAGGCAGCTTGAAGAAATACGAACATTGCAGTTTCAGCTTCTTGGATGATTTATTCTTTTTCTCCCTAGTAAGATGAATAAACTCTTCCTGAATTAATCTGGGTGATGCTTCCTTCTTTTGTTTTCCATAGATCTTTGAACTTCAGATACCTAATAAAGCTCAGTCTTCCACGTTATGTTCTTTGGACTACACCTTTTAAATCATACTGCTCCTGTACTGGTATTTAAAACTATGACACCGAGAATAGAAAATGAAAGGGGTGAGAGAAGCACAGCCTGTATTGTGGGAATGAGTGCAAGCGCACTAGGAACCTTTGTCAGTTTACAAGAGGAGAAAGACAGTGAGCGATATTAGTCAGGGAACACCTAATCCATTTTAAAGCTCTACTTGTTTTTCTGTGATGAGCAGGAAGACATAAACACAGGGACTTGTGCTCAGTTCCTGGGGTTGGACCTGGACTGGCTAAAGTTTGACATACGGGCTTAGTATATTCTCAGCTTAGTGAAATGCTTACTGAAAGTGGTGCCTGTTGACTGTTTTAGTGGAGCTTTTACGATGGAGAAGAGCACAGGTCTTAATTTTAGTCTGTGGCAAAGGGTGAAGAGCAGTCTTAATCCCATGCCAGTATAAAATTGTGTGGGAAATGGAAAATGTGCCTTGCTGTGATAAAGCTTTCAACAGTGGGTTGGCCAAAGGGAGGGAAAAACACACTTTGAGTTTCAAATATAACTGGCTTGTGTTATAGTCAAGTAAAGGTGGGGGGAATCTTAAACATGCTCAACCTTAAAATTACTGAATCAGTAAAATAGGGACCAATCAAATCAATGTAGGTGCAGATATAACTGAAAATAATCTCGAGGTGTGTTGCAAGTATGGATTATCTGTTGCTTAGCTGTGATTACAGAGGCTTCAAACACTCCTTTTGTTTAAAATCACCAGGTGGACTTTTGGAAAGTACTTACTTTTCCTCCTGAAGCCATTTAAAATTAACATGAAGTTTCAACCAGAGAGATAATCTGACTTTTGAGAAAATAGTCAACTGACCAAGACTAGTTGGGTATCAAGAACAAATCTTTTTGCTGGATTCCAGGGGTTTTGGCCCTCGTGCCAACATAAATATGGGTGTGTCTCATAGCAGAATTGCATTGGATTAGTTTGTGCTTTTTGGAAACATGTTATATGAGATATACAATTCACTTTTACACTTCCCTGTTTTAAGAAAATAGGGAGCTAAATGTTGAACTGGACCCTCCTTTTTCCTCTGGGTGTTTTGAGGAGAGCAGAGGTCTCGTCTTTCTAAAAATCTTTCGTGTGTGTAAGTTGGTCAGACAGTGTGCTAAAAGCTGAGCTGCATTCACTACTGCACGCCAGGCCTCTGTGCAGGCCGCAGGCCTGAGCAGAGGGGGTTGTAGCTACATAGCATTAATTTCAGCTGCTCTTAGGCAGTGCTGAAGTTCATGCAGTTTGCTGTAAACAACTGGCTTGTGCTCTGAACAAGTATGGAGAGTACTGTCCCTCAGTGAGTGAAGAGGCATCTCATTAATGCTGAGTGCTTGCCCCTTTTTCATGGCTATGTGTTCTGTCTCATGCCCTTCTCAAGTTCTGCAAGGAAACTGTTCTCCTGAAGGGAATGGGTGACCTCAGTGTTCTGCTAAACACAAAGTATGCCAAGTATGGGGGAAGAGGGGGCAGAGAAGGTAAATATTCAGGCAGACGTATGATGTTACCCGTGTCCCCCTTTAAAGTTCAGGTGAAAAATTTATTTTTCTCATGTTGTTGTTCATCTCTGATGTGATAATTAAATGCACTCAGCATGTCCTGACAAATCTGCAATGCCCTCTGGTACAGACTCATGCAGTTGAAAACTTTTTTTTTTTTAAAATAAACTGTTCTGAGTGTACTTGTTAGTGGCTTTTCTCAGATGTCTGATACCAGGTTGTAATCTTTAATTATTTCTTTATGCTCTGTCTTTCTTTCTGCAAAGTATTGTCTGCAGTTGGTCCAAATCTATTTCCAGTGTGTCTACACTTGTCTCCTTAGAGAACTTGAGTGATTTCAGGGAAACAACAAAGAAGCACAACTGTGAAACAGTTCACAAAACCATGATGGTTACAGCTGTAGATGTGCACAGTGAAGTGCATTTCCTGCCAGGAAAAGTTCTTGTTACACGAGTTTTAGTGCTGTAAGCTAAATGTTCCCATACTTAATTTTCCTTTTATGTTCACTTTAAGATTACATGATGGAATTCACCTTTTTTCAAGAGAAGCTGCGTATCTTGGGTCAGTACCATTGAAGATACCTTCTGATCACAACACCTGAAGCAGGGTCCTGTAACAGATTCATCAAAAGGACACATACAATGGATCTCAAAGAAAGCTGCCCAAGTGTTAGCATTCCAAGCTCTGATGAACACAGAGAGAAGAAAAAACGATTCACTGTAAGTATGTGAGCATGGAAGCACTGTGGGCCGATGTGTAGTTTATTAGTATGCACAAGTCCTCTACTTCTTTTTGTTTGTTTTTACTAGTATGCTTGGTGTTATTTTCAACAGGTTTATGGAAATCTGTTCACCTGTTTTTGTAAGCACTGGCCATAGTCCACTGTGAGAAGTTGTGAATGTTTTACAGTGTTTAACTGTGTTGCTTTCTGAAAAAAGAATTTGCCTTTACAAATTTCTGGTATTTTTACCCCCAAATAGCAGCATTTTCTCATGCCAAATGCATCTGTCCAAATGCAGGGATAACATTTTGATAACAAATCATGTTAATATGTGGCATCCTGCATGATTTTGAATGAAAACATTTTTTTGGTAAGCTAGTAGAGAGTGGGGTTTGGGAGGGCTCTGAGTGTGTTTGTTTTAAATGGCCATTTTTTTTCATAGACAATCTAATAGGTTTTTATAATGTTTTGTCTAAAAGAAAAAACAAACGGGAAGAATGTTTTCTGTCTTCCTTCCTGTTTTCTGATTTTATTGCCTATGAGGCTTTTCCTATCCTATTCCCATTTCCACTTCCCTCTTCCTTTTTGGCCTCCCAATTTGACTTGCTTGCTGGAAGTAAATTCTTCCTATTCCATGGGGAAACTCTGTGTTGCATACCGAAAAGTAAAGCAGTGTGTAATGGATTTTTGTTTTGCTTGTGTGTGTACTAGGATATGGAGACAGTATCATAACACTTCCTTTAAAAAGCTCAAACTGTTTCATTGCTCTTGTGCAACTTCCTCTAAGCTTTTTTTTTTTTTTATGACTTAGTCACTCTTCAGATGTGGAATGCAAACACCCTTAGACTGAATTGCTGTCTAAAGAATACAACAAAACAAAGATTTACTTCTGAGTTATATATCTGTCTTTTCCCATTAATCTTCCTTCCTCTGAGAAGAATAATGCTATTTTTTTTTCTACAAGAATATCAAGATTTAATTTGAGGAAGGAATGAGCTGGTAAAGGGAACAAACAAAGGAGAACTTTACTAATACTTAAAACTGCTGCATGCATGTGAATCTCAGATGAGCAGGGAAGAGTTCATAGAAGTCTTAAAGTTGAGCAAAACAGGTTTGTGTTGCAGTGTCAGTGCTGGTAGCCCTGCCATTAAAATGTGACACTGTGGTATGCTTGTGATACAAGTCTTGTGATTTCCAGGTCATTTTCTCTAAAGATCTGTGTGACAGCCATAGCAAGTTAAATGCACTTTCTTTGGGTGTACCCTTTAGAAGTTGGGGGTTAAGGTGGGTCGAGGGGAAGAAATCCAATCCAGCTTGCATTGTGTGGAGGTACACTTTGTCTTGTCAGCTTCTGCTTTCTGCATCAATTAGCAGCTTGACAAGAACTGCTTTTCACAACCCAGCCTTTGAGTATTATCACATGTATTTTAAGATTTGATGACAGAAGCAAGGGTCATACTAAGCTTTGTGGTAGAAACTGTGAATTCCAGCATGTGTCTCCGTGCTCTTACTGCGTCTCCTTTAGTACCTGTGTTGTGATGACTGGAGCCTGGCAGTACTGCTAGAGGGGTGTGGGGGGCAAAACAGTTCTTAGCAAATTTGTGGTAGGTATAGTTATCTGTTGCTGATAGCCATGCTAACACTGTAAAGAGCAATAAGAACCTTACAGTGAAAGAATAGGTTAAAATGATAAGGCTAGGCAAGACTTCAGGTGACTCTCTTGTATAATCTTCACTTTACTGTCACAGTATAAATCACTAGTGCTTCTGAGAGAGCTCTTGAATCTTATTATGAATTCCAGCTTAAACCTTACAGTGGCTCACTTAATGCTGGCATGGAAACAAGACAAGTCACTGCACTTTTACTAGCTCTTTGTTTTCCCCTTACACTTGCCCTGACGAAGCGTTTTCAAAACCAATCTTGTCTCTGTGCAGTCCTCATTCTGATAAATGAGTCAAGCTTTTCAGTTTTGTCTTTAGAAAGACATTCCTCCTGAGCACTTTCATAACCTTTTATTGAGTATTTGTTTTGGTTTTGTTAAATACCCCATCCATTTGATACATTTGTTAGCAGTAATTTTTTTCTTGACTCATCATTTAATGTTTGAATTTTTATGATGTTCTGGCAAGGCAGCTTTTTTGCTTCCACTTAATTAGTGGTAACCAGCTTCTAGGTATATCCACTCTAGTTCACTGTCCTGCCTTTTTCTGAAGATTCAGCATTCACCTTCTTAATAAAAAGAACAAAATCCTTGTTTTGGACCATATGCAGGCTATATTAATTGCTATTCTGTCCTTGCTGCATAGGGGGCCACTTTATTTTTCCTGGTTTCCCAGATGGCTTTGTTTTGGATTTTCAGCTTTTATCCCAGTGCTGTTTGATGTTTGAGGCTTAATTGTTTCTTCTGACCTGCTCTCTTGTCTCCCCTCACACCTCAGTCATATACAGGCTTATTAAGAAATCTTCCAAGGGTGCAGTTTGTCTGATTAAATCTTGAAACTTTCTCAGGCTAGTAACATACAATATTAATCCTCAGCCCTGTGGAAGCTGTGGGGTTATGGTTTTGGTTTTGTTTTGTTTTTTTAAAATTTGTTGGCACTTAAGTTTCCTTACTTTCCCAACCCTTGCTCTCTTGAAATTGAATCCCAGCCTTTTTACTTACCTTTGTTTAATACTAACTGAATATTTAATCCAGAAGCATGAGCTACCAAAACAGAGTTTGAAGACTTTTAGTTTCAGTGACTTCCTTTGTGAAGAAACAGGTGGACCCTATCCTATCTGTGTCTAGGAAGATAGTTTATGGTGATGGTTGTGATCATGATACTTCCAGGAAATAATTTCTTTTTTTTCCTTTTTCCCTTCTCAAAGCTTTGTGTTATTTATCCACATACCACAAGGTGTGGATTCATCTTATGTATTTTTTAGATCTTTTCTAAGACTAGCTTTGAGTTCGGAGTAACTAGATTTGAAAAGTTAATTATCTCAGTCAGTCTAAATTCTTTCCCCTTGCCTTTCTAGAAACAAGCATTGTGCATCTCTAAATCATTACACAGCTGTAGGTAGTAATACTGCCCAAAAAATGTTTGGTTTGGGTTTTACCAAATTTTTTGTAGTTATATGTATTCTTACTGTTAAATGCTTCTGTAACTGATGAACCTGCAGTTTCTACTTTGCTGGGTGATGGTGTGAGCTGGATGGCTCATGTGGTTTGTTTAATGCTCTCTTATGTAAAAAATGTTGACTCTGTCCTTGTCCTACAGCTAGCTACTCCAAGAACAGAACTGTTCAATTCTGAGGCTGACAAGGAGCTGAATCTCATCGTGTGCTCTAGGTTAGGCTTGTGTGTCTGCTTTGGCATCTGTGCCTTTTGCCCTAATAATTGAAGAAACTGTCTGTGGCTGCTGCTTGAGCAGCAGTGTGTGAAGACGGCTGCTGTGTAAGAGACCTAGTTTGGGAAGACAGTACTTCAGTCTTTGCAGCTGAAGCTTTTGCTGTTTATAGTCTGGGGAGGCTCTGGAAGGTGTTTAGGTTTTATGCGAGTGCTTGCTTAGCAGTGGAAGGGAAAGCTTTCTGAGTAGAGTCTCATCCTGCTGGGTGGCTTTATCCAGCAGCTGTGTTCCCCAGAGAAGAGTGAGAGCAGTTCACATGCCGTGAGTGCAAATCTCAGGTTCAGGAGCCAACAGTGGTGGCTGCCACTTCCACTGAGGGGGTTAGAGAGGTGAGCTGCTGTTGCAGGAGAGAAGGGAGACTGGAGCATTGGTCCAACTTTCTACATGAGGAGTTAGCCTTCTGCACTTGTTTCCTTGCTGCGCCCATCTTCTACCCAATGGAATAGCCATGCTCCTTCTGGCAGCACAAGAAGGTGGATAAGAGAGGTCAACTAGTTGTGTAAGAGACAGGAGCCTGTTGGACACTCAGCTGTCAACCAGATTTAGGAAGCCAAGGATTGATAATGTGTCCAGTTACTGGAGTCCTCTTCTGCTGTGGGATTTGAATAGCCAGAACCATGCAGCAGGTTCCAGCTATACCTCCCTTGATCCCAGTGCTGGGTGTTGTGTAACCTGGGCTGTGTTTCAGCCACAGCAGCAGTTTTTTCCCCTCCTGAACAATTATGTCATCTGCCAGTGTCCTGAAGATAATAAGTATTCAAGATGTTGCAGTTATCTTTATAACTGCCTTCTGTAGGTGCTTTGTCTTTAGGTTCTGGCAAAAGCAATCTCCAGTATTTAAATGTTTTGCTTTAATATTAGTCTTTATTATGGATTATCAAGTTGTTAAATTTCATAGCAAATTTTTATAGACTATCTGATAGTCAGGTGTTCTTACTGGATATGAGCTAATTCATGATACTCCATTAAATTGACTTAAACACTGGGAAAGCAAAAACTATTCCTATAGAACACTAGACTCTTATAGTTGTTCTTTTAATAATTTGTGTTGATGTCTGTGACAGCTCTAAGAAATGTATAGCTCACTGAGTACATTTACACAGTACATTTAACCTGCCCTTACTTCCACCACAGGATTAAACCTGGGAGACCTTATTAAACTTTGCTGTTGGCAATAACTTTATCTTTGTTACTACAGGTTTACAAAGTGTTGGTCTCTGTTGGCAGAAATGAATGGTTTGTCCTCAGACGGTATGCAGAGTTTGATAAACTCTACAATACAGTAAGTAAAAGGCAGACTGTGAAATCATGACACAATAGCACAGAGTAGCACTTGTTTGCAGCGTTGTTGTTTGATTCCCTCATGGAGGAGTTTGAGTCAACAATCAATAACCATAGGAGTCTGTTAAAAGAAAATGACAGTGTGGGTTTTTTAAACTGGTTTGTTTGAATTTCAAACTCAAAATCTACTTATATGACACTTTTAATTGTTGCTTGGGATCCTAGTGTAACAAGAGAAACTTCTAATTTTCTGGTTATCAAAACATCTGAGATGTGTGCTTGTCATGCAAAGTCACTGCAAAACTTAAAACATCTAGATAGAAAAATCTCTCTTAATCATAGGACTGCAGACTGGTTTGGGTTGGAAAGAACCTTAAAGACCATCTAGTTCCAACCCCCTGCTATGGGCAGGGACACCCCCACTAGACCAGGTTGCCCAAAGCCCCATCTAACCCGGCCTGTCAGTAAATGTTTCTTAATGTAAGTGTTCCAGCAAGTCAGTCCTGGCAACTGCTACCTTCAGTTTCATAGCCAGATTTTGTGGCAGTGGTCCAGGGAAGATAGTGACTAAGAAAGGTGTTCCTGGGTTCACTGCTAGAAGAGGGCTTTGCCCCTGTTATGTAGTGGGCACGTGGGACAAATACTTGCTCAGATGTGCAGGCTGCTATGTATCCATACTTTTCTCCAGGTTCTTCACAGTTAAAGCCCACAATTTTTGCTTTAACAACTGAAGAAATCATTCCATTGTGATCCCTGTAAGAACAGATTACCAGTTGCTTATCTGTGCTTCCATTCCCCTTCTATTGCCCCTGTGGGAAGTAGTCAGGCTTTTTTCCTCTTCCACCTCACTGCACATGGATTTGTATGTGACAGTGGTATACAAATGCAGGTAGTGAGCTGGGAGCTGTCTTACAACGCCTGAGCTGAAGTCAGCCTGGATGCATCATGCCAGTCTTTGCCTGCATCTTGGGCTAGACTTGCAAGTGATATGAAATCAAAGTGTCCCCTTTCTGATACCTGCATAGTGAGTGTTAGTGATCCTGTGCCCTGTGACATCTTCTCTTACTAGTCAGATTGGCATTACTCTCCTGAAATTTGTTCAGGGCTGCTCTTTCTAATGTATGTAGAGGCGGAGGTTCTGGGGCAGCATAACAAGGACACCTTAATCCAGTTTCTCCTTAGTGTAATTCATATAGTACACCAAAACATTTGTGTTGCTATCTGGGAGAGATACTGATGTTTCTAAAGAAAGAAGAATAGACAGCTACTGTATTAAAAAACTACTCTCTTAAAGTGAATGAGACTAATACCGCTCTTTCTGGAGTGCTCGAAGTATATGAAATCAAGGCTTGGCTCGTGTCAGGTTTGGGTTGGGTTTTTTTAATAAGTTCAGTGCTGTGTGTGGTTTTCTGATCAGTTTGTCAAGCGTAGAATATAAGTGAATAGTTGAACAGACTGTTTTACTATACTGTATTTGATAATTCACAGCTTTGACTTGGGGTAGACCACTTGTGGCTTCTGAAGCATTAAGAATGTCGTTTGGGCAAAACCTAGAGGCCTGTATTCCCAGCCCATCATAACCTTATGCATACATCCATACATAAGCAGGCAAGGCAAAAACAGATAAAGAATTGATGGGGGAAGGAAGTAAAGAGGAGAATAAACCCAACGTTGAAATTCTACCCTACTAAGTAAGAAATTACTTTGCCAGTATTACAGAAGATAACTGCTGTAGTCCATAGCTTTCTAAAGTGAGATGAACTTTGAATTTAAAAGGGTATGGCTGGTGCAGAAAAGCTGAGTACAGGCTGTTCTAGGTTTGGGTGTTGGGTTTTCTTTTTTACCCTAAGTATATGAGTAAAAAAGGTGGCACAGTGGAGCGGAATTACTAATAATCAGATGTTCAAACTGTTCAGCAGAAAACAAACAAAATGCAATTGTTTCTAGGTACTTTGATGTCTAAGCACAATCAAATTGTATGTGTTTTTTGTTTTCAGCTAAAGAAGCAATTTCCTACCATGAGCATGAAGATTCCAGCTAAAAGAATATTTGGAGATAATTTTGATCCTGGTAAGTTGTTATCTTGTTACTCATTTTGTCAGCTTTTTTATGTGAAAATGAATCTGTTCCTGCCTACAAGAAGCTATCTTAGATGAGTCCTCAAAACAGTGACTAAACCAAAGTTTAGTCATGCTTCAGTCAAATACAGGAACTAGCACAGGTAGGTATCCTGGGGTATAGCTCCTCTTCCCAGGCATCCCATGCTCACAATCATGAGAGATTCTGAACTGTCAGGTATAATCTCTCTTCTGCAAAAGTGAAAGCAACACCCCAAACTCTTCTATATGTATACCTAGTAAATTACCAACTTTGGGTTGTTTTTTTTTTTGCCTCTGAAAAGTAAAATAACTAAAGGATTCACTTTTGAAGTCTCTGCAGGTAAATGTGCTTCCTTGTAGGGTTTAGATCAAAATGCACCTCTTCCTATTGTTGTTCCATTTACAGAAGCCTGTCTGATATGAACATGGTGTGATCCAGTTGGCAGTTGTGGGTGCTAATTTAGCTTGCTCTGTCCACATCAAAATACTATTGGAAAATCACTTACAAAGTGTATTGAATTAACCTATAGGTGCCACCACCTACCATTAATAAATGAAATTAATAAATAGATGATGATGAATAAATAAAAAGGCAAATGAGAGGTCAGGCTTTTGCTCTGTGCTTATACCCTTCATTTGGGCCATTTTTCCTTAAGGGTTTTCCGAATAGGTCCTTGGGAACCTCCCGCCCTCCCCTGGGTTGCTGATCACACTATGTTTGTAGTTTCACCTCCTCCAGCACCTGTTTCAAGCATGACATTTTCTCCTTTGCTGAAGAGCCAATGGAATGAAAGGCATTGAACTTCTTGGGGTGTGGTGGTTTGTTCTTTTGAGACTTGTTTCAAACAAATTAATTTTTGGTGGTGACAGTAAATCACCTGGGTCCTGACATGAAACTCCCTTTTATTTTTTTATTAAAATAATGAAATGCAAGTATCCAGGCTCTGAGCTCTTCTGCTGAAGATAAAAGTGATTACTCAAGGTTCTTCATGTATTGTGTTTACAGGGACATCTTGGTTTGGTTTCTTTCCTTTTCTCTGACCTAGGAGTTTTCAGACCTGAATGAGGATACAGTAATGTCATGCAGTCTGGTCTGCTGTACAGCTAAATGTATGGGTGGATTTCTTGTCAAATGTAGAAAACTGGAGTTTAAACAAACCCTAAAACTTTATTCAACCTACATATGTAAAACAAAGTCCTCAGACTTGTTTTAAATTTCTGTGAACTATCCTGAAATCCTTGAAACATGAGAAACTAAACAGTTCTCAAGATGTTTATTGCCTGAAGGCAGGGTGGAGATGGAGCCGTGTTGTTAATGTAAATAATTCTTTATCTTCACGCTGATTTATTGAAGCTTTCATGTAATGTTTCTGCTGGCTTCTAAAATGTCACATACTTTTTCTCCATTTGTAAAGTATTTTACTGCTGTCAATCCATGTTTGGGAATGCAGCACTGTACTACTGCATTGAGGTCCTACATGAAGTAGAAAGAAACTTAGATGTTCTCTTACCCAAAGTCTACCAAAAATACTGTCATAACATACATTGTCACCTAAATGCTCTGGTTTTATTGCCACTTAGGTTATTTCAAAATCTTATCTTGTTTTAACTTCAAACATGGGGAAGAGGGAAATAATAAAAACTAGTCAGAACATAGAACTAGAAAATTTCAGAATACATTTAAGCTGCTATGCTGCTGGTGGTTTGTTTTCAACAACCCCTAAGCTCTGTAGGCTTCGCATGGCTGAGTGCAGTGTACATCCACCATGCTGAAACTGCTGATGTTGCTGACTTCAGTAACATCTTTATGCAGACTTACTTTCCTGTTTGGTGTTGGTAATTTGGGATTGTTGAATACCTGAACTAAAATGAACTCTTTTTTCTTAATATTTTAAATAGGTCTTTTAATTAAAATGTACTTTTAATTTGAAATCTTAATCATTGTCAGTAACTTATATATGACAGAGTGATTGGGATACCTTAAAAGTTAATACATAAGCTAAATATTCTTTTTCCATACAAATTACTGTTGATAGGAGTAATAAAAGATTATTCTGCTTTACGCTTTATTTCATGTTAGAGCTGTCTTTCTATTTCAAGTCCATTCACTGAAGAAAAGTTAGCATGTTTTAAGCTTTGGATGACAGTGGAGATCCTGAGGCTTTTTTTCTTTTTTAATTTTACTTCAGAAATTGTGTCCAAAATGGGGGGGAGAAGGAGAATGGGGAAGCAGCTTTTTTTTTTTATTATTTATCTTCAGTGATTACACCTGAGTGCCTGCTGGCTGGCTGGATTGTGCAGCTTCCCCCCACCATACATTTATTGTGGAAATACTCTGTTTGGTGGGCCTCTCTGTGTAAAAACATGGCTTGTGCAACTGATACCAGGCTTTGCTTGTGGCTTTTTTGGGTGGCATCAGATCCTGAAGGGCTCACCTGTGCCTTGAAGTTCTGCACAGGTTAGTCTGCTGTGGTTACGCACTGTTCTTGAAGCACTTCAGTGCACTTTTAATCCAGCTGGCTTTCAGGCAGTGTAGCAGAAGCACTGAAATCTGTTCTCTCACCTCACCTCATGTGTTAAGCCCGTGATTTTTCATACACGGGATCAATTGTGAGCCAGTCTTTAACTGCTGCTCAAGTCCTACAAAAAACTCAATTTGAAAATAAGGGGTTTTTTCTCAAGCTGACCAGTAACTCTAATAAGCCTCTTTTTTTTTTCCTTTCCCCCCAGATTTCATTAAACAGAGAAGAGCAGGACTGAACGAATTCATTCAGAATTTAGTTAGACAGCCAGAGCTATGCAACCAGTAAGTAGCTTAATTTTTATTTTATAAGGACTATTTAAAAGGCATGAGATGTCAAATACAAAACTGAAAATAAGAACCTTTAACCCAAAAATGTATTCTATCTGTTCAGTGCTCTTAAGTATAATAAACTTCAATCTGGCTGTTCATTCCTTCGGGAAAAAAAATACCTACGGACTGATGGATGGTATAAAAGGTGCCTTTGTTTTCTGAAAACTGATCTACAAATCAACTGGCAGGCAATTAGCTGATTTTAGTTTGAGATGCAGGTTCCAGAGTAAACTCTGTTGCTGTGGGGCAGGTTTTTGTTTTGCCAATAGCTTTACTGTTAGAAAACTCTGCTGTCACGTGCTGCTTTTAATTGTGTGTGTTGTTAGAGCTGTTCATGTGTCTACTCCAGAGCTTGTTTTAGGCCAGTTAATTAAGTAGCTTAATCAGCTTGTCTGGGTGGTTTGGGATAACCAAACTGACCTGACTACAGTAAATGACTAAGCTTGCACATAAACTGTTCTGTCAGAAGAAACTGCAGGCATGTTAACCCCCATCAGTGGGATGGATGAGAGATGGCGATACGCTAGAGCCAGTTCCAGTCAAATCTAGAGGACAGTGCTTCTGTGTGTGTGAACTGCATTTTCCTTTCAGTTTAAATCTATGCATAACCATTTCAAACTAAATTCATGCAGCTTTCTACATTACTTAAACTTAGAGATTTACCATTTTACTAGTTCGACTTTAGTGTTGCATAAATGTCATCTGTACAACCTGTGAGACTACTGGTGTCCTACAGAAAAATGAATTGTAATAGAATATTGCTGCAGCTTGCAGTCAGGTTTTTTTCCACAACAAATGAACTATTTAATGTCCTATTGACCTGACATATGCACTGCCTTTTTTATGAGAAGGAGAAAAAAAGAGCATTTTATATACATTTCATTGTGACAAGTGGAAAAAATTTCAAAGCAAAGACTTTCTGATAGGAAAAAAACTCTGAATTTTGTTGTGTTGTGTTCTTCTCTGGGAAAGAATATAAAAGCACTTGAACTAATTATTGAAAACTAATCTGTCTTGTTACATTAGGGAAGGATACTGGTTTTATTTATCACAGTCCCCTCCCCTGTTTGGTTGTCAGTATGTCCAAGTACAAAGTATTTTGTCTCAAAAGGTACTGTATTTGTTCTTTAAAAGTAAAACAATACCTTCTTTTTTATGCACATAGCAAAATTATGTGCTTAAAAACCCCAAACCCAAATCACCTCCTTAAGTGTTTGTTGAGGTATTAAGGTTGTTTTATGGTCCAGATGCATCTGTAACTTGAATCTGTTCTTTAACATGGCACTTTGTTCCACTAAAGCTAACTTAAACCAGTATAAAGAAACAGGCCCTACAAAGTGTTTTGGTGCAGTTGCAAGTAAGCTTATTAGGCATAGCTCTACAATAAAAACAAAACAGAGACTGAAGTTTGATTGGTGCTGTCTTCTACCTCCCCACCCTTAAAGTTACAGTAATCTATTTGGGAGAAAGTATTTAACTCATAGTTCAGTGCAAAAAGCATTTTATTTTATAGTGATTTGTGTGTTGCTTTTTCTTTGACTGGTACTTTGTTTTTCTGGAGTGAGTTTATGCTTTTTGCGGTGATTCATTGCATCAAATCGTATTACCAGTTACATAATCTGTAACTTTATTAATGAAGGAATGCCAAAACTTTGATCTTCGTTGGTGGTTGGTTGGTTTTGGGTTTTTTGAGGTGGCTGTTTCTAGCAGATTTAAAAAAAAAAACCAAACCCAAACCAAAATACTCATGGAATATGTAGTGACTGGATCTTCACCAATAGCTCACATCCTTGCTTTCTTAGACTTTTCCTTTAATTAAATTTGATATCAGGTAAAATACTTGTACTGTACAAGGAAGACTTGGAGTTATTAATGCTCACAGAACTTTAGGAAGTTCACCTTCCACTACATCTTTTAAGCATTAAAACCTGTGATCAGGATGTCATATTTTTAAGTTCTGTCTAGGAAGGCTTTCACTGAAAGCTTAAGGATGGCTCATGATCATGTCTCTGTTTCTGGGAGGGAGGCACCTGAATGCCTGAATTGAAAAGCACAAATGTCAGATCTAGTGTGGCCGAAGTTGCAGTAGGTACATTATTCTCTGAAACATGTATTTTCTTCTTCAGTGGACTTTGTTCTTGGGTCTGATATATTTATTGAGTATTGTATCAGCCAAACCTTTCTCCTCAATAACAAACTCAGCAGAAACCTAAGGTGTGATTAGATAAACCTTCTAATGGACAATAAGGATTCTCTTCCAGTCGCTGTCAGATGGAATACGGGGTGAGCAAATTGGGAATTAAGTGGATGAGCTTCAAGCTGCATTTACTCAGCTTAACTGTGTTTAGATAGTTAGACATGGGCAGATAAAGAACTTGGTCTCACAGAGAGAATGCAGATGTTGGCAAATAAAAGTCAAAAAGGATAGAGATCCAACAACACGTCCCCCTTGCTGACTGAATAGGAACTGGGAGTTTGTTACTTGTGAGCACTGTGAGGTCTCCCAAATCACTGAGCAACTATCCAAATTGGGCTGCTTGCCCTCTCAAATGTAGGTCTTCACTGAAAAAGCAGTGCATTTACTTGTCTTATCAGAACATGTCTAAAGAAATTCTGTTTGAATCCAGATGTATAATGGGGAATGCATTAAAGATGTAATGTAGCTATTTTTAAATAGTCCAAAGTAGCTCCTTAATGAAAGTGAGAACATTTGCATAACACTTGAAGAACTCAAGGATGACAATACCCTGAAATCTCTGTGGGGAAATGTATTATCAGCTGTATAAGTGAGAAACAGGGTTCTGCGTTTGTTCCCTAGAAGGAAATCAGCGTGACTAGATTTTTCTGGTTTCAAAGTCTGATGAAAATAAAACCCTGGATTAAAAGATCTTGCAGTTGCTGTTAGGGAAAGCAAACCTTGCATAGCATTAGTTGTGCTCTTTTAAAATCTTAACTGTACATTACGGCTTTTTGAGCCTTTGCTTTCTATAGGAAAGCATTGTTTTCCTTTCTATGTGTCAAAAGGTACGTGGAGAAGAGGGAGGAGCTGGGCACCATTATTTAAAGGGTCTTTTTTTAAATGTTGAGGTTCTGTCACTGGCCATTAATTTTACCATTTTGCTTCAAAACCTGTGTAACTTTTTGGGCTACTTTGTATTTGTGTGACCAAAATTTTGGTGTGGCTTCTTCATGTGTTCTTGCAGGAAGGCTGATGCAGAACAAGTATCACAGAAGGAACCGTATTTAGGCAGAGATTGACACCCCTTCATGGATTTCAGATATAATCCATAACTAAATTGATCCAGTAATTCATAAAAGTCCAGACAAAAATCCAAACAATTTGTACTGATAGTATATGCACAATGTATATAGTTTCCCTTTTGAAACTGTTTTCTTCAAATTCAACAAGATTAAGTGTAAAGTCTTGTACCTGGGGAGGAATAACCATCTGTATCAGTACAGGCTGGGGGATGACCTGTTGGAAAAGAGCTCTGTGGAGAAGGATCTGGGGGTCCTGGTTGATGGCAGGTTGGCTATGAGCCAGCAGTGTGCCCTGGTGGCTAAGAGGGCCAATGGGATCCTGGGATGCATCAGGAAGAGTGTGTCCAGCAGGTGGAAGGAGGTGATCCTCCCCCTCTACTCTGCCTTAGTCAGGCCCCGCCTGGAGTACTGTGTCCAGTTCTGGGCTCCTTGGTATAAAAAAGACAGGGACCTCCTGGAGAGAGTCCAGAGAAGGGCTACGAAGTTGATTAAGGGCCTGGAGCATCTCCCCTGTGAGGACACGCTGAGAGAGCTGGGACTGTTCAGCCTGGAGAAAAGAAGACTCAGGGGGGACCTAATTAATGTTTATAAATATCTTGGGCATGGGATGCAGGAGGAATTGGCCAGCCCCTTTTCAGTGGCCTGTGGGGACAGGACTAGGGGCAATGGATCGAAATTGGAGCACAGGAAGTTCCGCACCGACATGGGGAAGAACTTTTTCACGGTGAGGGTGACAGAGCCCTGGGACAGGCTGCCCAGGGAGGTGGTGGAGTCTCCTTCTCTGGACTCATCTGGACGCCTCTCTGTGCAATATGAGCTAGGGAGCTGCTTTGGCAGGGGGGTTGGACCCGATGATCTCTTGAGGTCCCTTCCAACCCCTACGATTCTGTGTGATTCTGTGATTTCTTGATCCTTTTGATTTGATATGTGAGGTTGTTATAGGAACAGTTCCAGTATATTTTAAAATACACTGTGTTGATCCAGGTGAGCTCACGTAGCATGAAAGTGCCACCCATCTAGATCGCATTTTCCATAATGTGCTGCAGTCTTGGCTAAGAAATTGGTATTTAAAACCGGTTAATCATGACTTCTTTGTGGTGCTTTTGTAACTCTGAATATGAGCAAGGTAACACCAATCAGTTATGCTTCTGGCTGCTGATATTGAATACTCTGCAGCTGTGCAGCAGCCTTTGACTGTGAACAGAATTTTATTCAATTTTTAAAAAAATTTTCTTTGCAAGCAGAAAATTTTAGGTACTGTAACTCATTCAGCAGTTGAATTATGTTACTATAAAAACATTTCTTGTACACAGTCCTTAATTATTAGAACTTAAATATAAAACTTTCTGCTGAGTGATGCCTCTGTCTACTGCTGTCCAATCACATACCTCCTATGGTTATGGCTGAAAATCATGCAAATTATCGGTGTGCTGATGAAGTCAACTGTGTTTCTAGCCCAGACGTCAGAGCATTTCTTCAGATGGATAACCCAAAACACCAGTCGGATCCGTCTGAAGATGAAGATGAAAGGAGCAGTCGGAAGGTAACAAAACAGAACCAGAAGAGTCTTCTAAATTTTAGCTACTTAAGGGCAATCTTAGGCACTTACTGAAAATTACTGGTTGATTTCACAATAAATTCCCTCTGTGCTGGAGTATTCCACTGTGGGCTGTAAGGTATTTTTATGTCAGATGTGAACTGCAGAGGGGGGTGAAAGTGATCGCTAGCTTTGTCTTCTTCCCCACTTGCAATATGGGTTAAAGAAACGCAGGTTTAGTCAGAGCGTAGCTGTCGTGGTTATTGCAATCTCTTCAGAGATTCTTGCTAAGAATATCTGGCAAGGAGCAGGGGAGGTTGAATGTTTAAATGTCTTTTTGTTTGTTTGTGTGCTCGTTTTTGTTTTGTTGGGGGTTTTTTGTTTGTTTTTTTTTTTAATGGGGGAGAAACAGAATTCTCTCAGGGGAAAAACGGCAGCCTTTCTGAAAGTCACTCGAGCAAGGATGGATTTGATTTCATTTCACATATAACACTGCGTGGGGTCTGAAGCCTCTTTTGTCACAAAAGTGAGATGGGTTCTCTGAAAACTTAATTTACAGCCTGCAGAAACAGTGCTTTTTGATAAAAGGAGTATTTCTAGGAAGCCAGAAGAACTTTACTTCAGCGTGTTTTCTTGGGGCTAGCTTCTTGGCATACAGATGTGACCTTAGTATTTCTCTTCTTACTCAGCACCTGTTAAAGATGTGCAAGTTGTCATTTTGGTGTTTGTGAGATCCACAGAAGATACACTATTTTATGAAAGTTTCACTTCCAAAGATGCCAGTCTTGAATGCTGGTGTGTTTTTTTTTTTTAAAGTGCTTGACAGCACTGTGAGCATGCAGAAAATTCTAATATAAAATACAAGTTTCCTCTTAATGTGGAATGATCTACACTTTCTATGGGACATTAATATGTAATGCTACAACAAATTGCAAAATAGGAAGAAAGCTAATAGATAGTGGCACAAACCATACTACTTTTTTTAGAAAGACAGAAAATTACCTTCTCATAGGTAATTGCAAGCGTTGAAGCTGAAGAATAAGAAACAAAACCAAGCCTTCAAGAACAGAAAAATCCTAAAACTTGTAGCTTTTTTTAAACTCCCCAGTACACTTGTGTGATTGGCTCCTACTGGTGAATAGTTGCATCCAGTGCTGCTGTCAGGGCATTCTCTGCTTCATTAAGAGTCCTGGTTCTGTGATGCCTGCTAGCATGTTCCCAGGTAACTTGTGTTTGAATGCAGTTGTTTCTTCTCTGATTAAATTCCAAAATCACAACAGGGGGTAAAAATCTGCATTTTTAATAAAAAACAAAGTGGAGAAAATTACCCAAATCACAGCAGCTTCCTCCTCTCCCTGTAACTTAAAAATTCTGTCTGGGTGTATGCTGGTAAGGTTCGTGCCATTTCTGGAATTGAGTTAATCTTTAATGTTAGGATAGGAAAGGTTGGCAGTGTTTTTCTTGGGCTGGGGAGAATGTTCACTTTTGGGGTTATTTGGTTTGTTTTTTTAAGAGCAGTGTCTTTTATTAATTACTCTTGCATAAACATTGTTAGTTTAAAATTTTGTTACAGGTAAAATCTCAGAAAATTTAGAATGAAAGGTATAAAATACATTCCTAGAGCAAATACAGAATGGGTTACATTCTGGATGAGGAACAAGTTGTTAAAATGCTTTTAAAGTTTGTTCCTAATTTTGGCCTCTGTGTCTGGACACAATTATTTTATTGCCTTCATTCTTGGATATGATGTGTGTAGAGGTAATATGTGAAAAGTCGATGAAGGTCAGGTATTTCAACTTAGAAAGCTTCCAATCTGGATGTTAGATACCTTCAGAAATCTTATGTAATGAGTGTAAAGGTATGGATTGAGTAAAAGAGTATTTTGTAATTTAATATTGCTTTAAATGTAAGAATTTAAAAAGCCCCAACAAAACCCAATGAAAATAAACCTCTTTGTCTCTCTCAACAGTTAAACTCTACCTCACAGAATATCAACTTGGGACCATCTGGAAATCCTCAGTAGGTTTCACTTAAATTGAATTAAAATGTAATTCAATTTAAAGTAAAATTTTTGTTTTAATGGAATGTTACCAAAATTAATTTTAAAACCTGAAAAATTAGACTGTAATTTTTATTATTATGAAAAGTTCTTTAGATATATGCCTTTATTTGTTGATTTGGATTGCTCAGGAGGAAGCAAAGCAGTAAATCCTGTGCAACATAAGCAACCACTTTTAGACCATTTTTCCCTTTTTGCCTTCAGAGTTTGTCAGCCTGCTGTCCTTCTTAAGGATGCTGTAGCAGAGATGACCTCTGTCTTGGGAAGAGTCACACAACTGTTTGTTTTAATGCATGGCAAAGGAGCAGCTTGCCTTGCTGATACTACAAACCTAGTTGCTGCAACATAACTTCTGTTTGGTGTCTTTAGAGTTTCTGTTGTCAGTTCTTTGTGAATCTCTGCTTTTTTCATCTAGGAGATGACTGCTATTTTGGTTTAGCTTTCCTCACAGATTTGTTCTGGACTAACAGGAGGAAATGCTTAATAGATTGCAGTAAAATGAAATTAAAGAGTACTTCCCTTCAGGGGCAATAAAGAGAGGTGTATGGTGATGTAACTGTTGTTCTGGAATTTGAAAACATGGATAATTATTTTGCTGACAAAAATACCTCTGCATTGTATTTAGGAAAAAAGTGAGGGAAGCCTGGGAAATAACTGAAAGGAGTGGCGATGTGGGAAGTGGAAAAACTGAGCTCACATGTATACACACAGAAGAGGAAGGTGTTAGGGCCTCCCTCCTCTTGCTGCAATTTAAAAATTTAAAATGAAAGGAATGGATTGAGGGAAGGATGGGATAAGCAAAGAGAGATTACATAAAAAACTTGGTCCTTCCTTTGTGTAAGTGTGAGGATCAATTTGAGATAAGGAAAAGTTGCAGAGAAGTGGGGCCTTAAATGATAAGAAACCAGACTATGGAGAATAAAAGAATGGTTTTGCTCCTCTTTTGTGTCTTAAACTTACAAAATACATTCAAAGGATGCAACCTGAACACTTTCCCTGGAGGAAAATGAAATTGCAGAATGAAGAGGAGTCATCGCCATCTCTGAGGGAAGGTCTGCAGAAGTCTAGGTGTTGGTAGAATTAAGTGTATAGGAGGGTGCTAACAGACCATTCTTCTCACATTACGACTCAAGTGCTACACTAGACTGCTGTACAGCTCTAAAGCTTGTAATTTCTACCCAGATGACCCATCTCCTTCCTAAATATCTTTCAGTGCTAAACCAACAGACTTTGATTTCCTGAAAGTTATTGGGAAAGGCAGCTTTGGCAAGGTGAGCTTTCTTATTACTGCGTCCTCTCCTGGTGCAAGGTTGCTAGCTGGTGTCTTGTGCACAGCGACTGTTGGCTAGGCTTGGCCAGAGGTTTTTGGAAGTGGTATCAGTCTAGGGTGGCGTATAAACTGTCGCGTTGGATCCCGGTTGCTGCTTCTTTACCAGCCTTGGTGGGTTTTCCCTGGTGTGGCAGTTGGCTGCCTGGGTCACTTGCTGGGAGTAACAAAAGGGAATGTTTCCCTTTCTTGTTAAGAGCAATAGGGATCCTCTGTTCCCCCCAGAGAGGAAGGGAGGTACCCTTGAGCAAATGCAGCAGCTGGAGTACGAATCGTGCACTTCCCTTCGTGGGAATGAACTGTTTTGTCAAACCCTGATGCTGTGGAGCAGCGTGAGCAACAGCCCATTGAGAAGGGACTTTAAATATTGATAGCGTACAAAGATGAAACTGAGAATTCCTCTTGAAATCTTTGGGTTTGGGTTATTTTTAAAGCTGCTGTATTCCACTAAATTATCTTTAAAGCTTACAAAACCAGCTGAAATTGATCTTCATAGAGATTCAGCATGTCCTGGAAAATAAATGTTAGAATTCAGTCTTTCCTGGTACCACTATCACAACAGACTTTACTGAACTGTATGTTCACCCTCTTAGCGATTTTGTTGGTGATTGGCTGTATTACAAGCAAAGACACTTTATTGTGGAAAGGATAGCATGAATACTTTCTGCTTGTGCTGAAATTATGGAAGGGTTGCTAATAGAACGTGGACTGCAGTAATCACATTCCTTTGGCTTGAATTTCACAGGTTCTTCTTGCAAAACGAAAACTGGATGGGAAATACTATGCTGTCAAAGTGCTGCAGAAAAAAATTGTTCTTAATAGGAAAGAGGTGAAGACTAATAATCTTTCTCCACTAATCTCCCTTCTGCTTTCCTTTAATTACAAAATCATTCCTCTTTACTTACTGATCTCTTACTTCCTTACAGCAAAAACACATTATGGCTGAACGTAACGTGCTTTTGAAAAACGTGAAACACCCCTTTTTGGTTGGATTACATTACTCATTCCAAACAACAGAAAAGCTTTACTTTGTCCTGGATTTTGTTAATGGAGGCGAGGTATGTGGTGGTTGTGTTTGGATTTGAGTCTCTGTTTTGCTACTTCTAGGTGGGAGGAACAAAACGATCATTTACAGTGGGCTGTGATCAGTATTCTCCTGACTTTGAAAATCCTGCTATAGGGGATTATAGTTCTACAGAGTTCTGCAGTTTAAAGGCGCCTGTTTCTCTTCTTATTGATAACTTCAGTCTCAATTTTGCTCATGATTGTCAGAAACAAATATGGTACTTTACAGTTAGATAAATGTACCGTTATGAGTTCACCTTATGTTGATACTTTCCACCATGTAAAAACTGTCTTGTCCTCTTGCATCTGCATTAGCTGAGGTGCTAGTATTTCAAAAGCAGAATGAAGGAAACAAGCAACTGAATTTACCACACTGATATTTTTGGGAACCTTGGGATTATTCTGTAGCTCTGCATGGTCTAGTTAACTTCTTGCCAAATAGCCTTATCCTCAGGATTCTTTGCATTGAAGCTGTGCTTTTGAATCTGAGGAGCCATTAAGTAACTTGGGGAAAGACTTGTGAAAGATGTGGAAACAGTCTGTGTGCATTTAAATATACTTCTGGGGCAGGTGGTCTTCAGCTGGGGAGCTGTTGCTTTTCAAAATGCTCGGTGCTCCCAGAAGTGCTCGTGTGTAAACTGGTTGAATAGTCCCTACGCATGAGAGAGGGTATCAGATGTTGCTTCCGTTCCTTCTAAAGGTCTTGTAGAAAATCAGAGTTCTTGTAGACTAGAAATACCTGGGCCTGTCTAGCAAATTAGCTGTGATTTAAAGAAACCAGTGTACTGAAAAAATACTGTGTGACAGGAACTAGCCAATATAAATGATTTAAAGAAGAGCTGTGTGCATTGTCACTTGCGGTGTTTTCAGTTTGGTGATTTAGTGGTGTAAAATGTATGCATTTCAGGAGGTCTTACAGGTGCTTAAAGCAGAACAGGAAAGAAGGATGAGACAGGATCCTGTTGTAGATGATAAAACTCATAGCTGGAAGAGGCACAGCAGGAGGGGTAGAATCTAAATAGTTTGTTTTGGCATATCTCAAGGCTTCCTATTACACAGCTGGATACACACAGACAAGTATGCTGAATGAACCAGGACGAGATATGAACTTGGGGTATCCATTAGTTCATATGGTCTAACTGTTAGTATTTATGATGCCCTTAAAAGGGTCGGTATGCCAGCTCTAATTGTCAGTTGGGACAAGTTGGGCCTTTTGTCTTGTCTAACTTATTGTCATCTTATTTAGACAGTATTAGCAATCTCTGGTTTTCTCTAGTCTGAATTCCTGGCCAGAACTGTGTTTGGCATTCTTCCAGGCAAACTAAAATACAGTTCAAAACAGCTTTCTAATTATAATGAAGTGCTTTGAAAGCTCTGTTGGCTTTTCATTTTTTTTCACAAACTTTGTAGGGAGAAAACCAGAAAATTTCTGTTTTCTTAAAACTTTCAGAAGTTGAATGGGTGGTATAGTTTCATCTGTAAGTTTATGATGACTCTTCGGCTAGACTTCATATCTGCTCAGACTATTTGAAGCCAGATAGATCGGTGTAGTTGAAAGAATTTGAGGATTAGCTTGGAATGTACCTCTCCTAAAGCGATCTACATCTGTGGGATGTCAGAACACGGGTACTTTTCAGAATGTAGGTACTTATGTGCAAAACTCTGAATGCAAGCCCATATGCAAATGGCAGACTATGTATTTGATGCCAGTTTGTATTGTGTTAGGAGAATGTCTTGCATGACTTGATCTTGCCAAGCTCTATTCATAGCTTGGTAGTTTTAGATCCTTTTTGACTAGTTGTGATTTTGAGGGAGTGTTTTAATGTGCTCAAAAGAGAGGAAGGGAATAGAGGAGATGAATGACAGTCGTGCAGCAAACCCAATTATACTTTGTTCTGCAATTTAAAAAAAAAAAAAAAGGACAACAGAATTTCAAATTATCTTTTTATNAGGACAGCTAAATAAAATAAAGTGTAATTTTAATGGTAAAAAGTCATTAACCTGGTTTTATTTGTACATAATGTTCTTATTTACTGTTTGCATATTTACAGCTGTTCTTTCATTTACAAAGAGAACGTTCCTTTCCTGAGCACAGAGCCAGATTTTATGCTGCTGAAATAGCAAGTGCACTGGGCTACTTACACTCCATAAATATAGTGTACAGGTAAGTTCCTGAAATGTACCCCTGTTGTGCAAGTTCAAAATAGGATGATCTGCTGAATAAAAATGATTACATGAAGTCATCAGATGGGAAACTCTTAACATAACAATTTCACCAGAACTTGAAGATCTTTTGTTAGTGACTGCTGTTTTGAATTAATAGGAGTTATTTTTCTTAATAGGGATTTAAAACCAGAAAACATTCTCCTAGATTCACTAGTAAGTATGTAACGTTATTTTTTTGTCTTCTGTGCTCTCTCACAAAGTCGACACTTGTGTATATCCACATCTTGACCATGTCCTGTTTTAAGAATACCACTCTTTCTTAAACAGGGTCACGTTGTGTTGACAGACTTTGGACTTTGTAAAGAAGGCATTGCAAGTTCTGATACTACTGCAACGTTCTGTGGGACACCGGAAGTATGTTGACAACTTTTGTGGCTTTTTGACTGGTATTTAATGACTGTTGACTAATGGCAGTATTTGTGTAACTAGCAGATCAAATGTTCTGGTTTGTACTGTTGGAGATTTGACATTTCTTTCAACAAGCTCTTCCATGAAACTAGACCAAAGACAAGCTTCCTGCAGATCGGTTCCTTGTCCTTCTTACTAATACGCAGTGTCTCCTACTTAACTACCCACGTCCTCATCACTTAACCTCTTCCTTCCTCATTTTCTCAACCCTTTTCAAACTTTCTGTTCCTCTTGTGTCTCCTAACTGCTCATTAGACATAGGACACTTAGCTTGTGTGACAGCTGCAAGATGTTTGCCAGCATGAATACACTTAACCATATCCTGCCACTGATTTTTAGTAAGTTTATAAGGACTTAATATCTGAGAGTCTTGAGCAGATTGTGCATGTGTGTGAAACTGAACTCTCTGACAGAGTTTATTAAACTCTGTTGTCTCTTTTTAGTAAGAAAACTAGGCTGGAAAACTCAGTCTGGATGTCTTGAATGCCTGTGTGGATTTCACTGAAACGCTGGGATTAGTGGCTTGAATAATGAACATGCTTTTAAATTACAGAAAAGGCCTTTGAAGGCAGTGGAGGATGACTAAAGAGTAGTATTTAGCTGAAGCGTTTGAACTCAAGGAAAAAAAAAAAGTTCAGATCAACTTACCTAAGTTATGATCAGGGTAGGAATCCATAAAGCTGAGTGGTAAATGTGAGATGAAACAAAGTTCATTGAATATTTTTGAAAGTTCAAAGGACAATGTGTAGAACATTGGTAACTGGATCCGAGAAAATCTGTGATTTTTATTTCCTTGTGTTCAGATCATACCTCTGGAGTTGCACAGATTGCAACATAAGAGGATGCTAATGCTGTTATTCCCTATCAGTTTTCAATAATACCAAGACTGCACATAGAAGTTGTGTATTAGCCTTTCTAATCCAAGGTTTAGATTCAAATATTTCATGATCCTGCTAACAGTGTAATGATCATCTTGGTGTTCAGAAATACCAAGTTGAATGACTCGGTGAGTTCCAGCAACTAAAAAGCTGAAAGGATGTTGTAAAAGGTTATGAAGTAGTTGCATTCAAAACACCTCAGCTGCTTTTCATGCTCTTGTAGGGTCATCTGTAGACAAATGAGTTACAGGGCACTCATGAAGTTTGAGAGACAGACTGACTTAAGCTGAGTTTTGGTCTGTGCCTTGTCTGACAATCTATTTATAAATTAAATTTCAGAATTTGGAATGATAAAGTGAGCATCCTCATGTTTTGAGAGGTTAGAAACTCTGTATGCCGTTAGATGGGGACTGAGAGGGTGATGATGCAGCCGTAGCAAGTGTATGTTACGTAATCACAAAGAACAGTCTGGTATTAGAGGTGGCTGTCCTTGTGCTAAAATGCTGGTAAGCTGAGATGCCAAGCAGATTCCTTGCATGGCAGATGTAAACCAGTTATTGTCATTCAGCGTTCACTGGCATCAGATGTTTATCACAAATCAGTTAAGTGATACCTATTTGATAAGAATCTCTAGTTCAGCAACTCCCAACTCATGCCCTCATTGAGATTTACAGTATAACTTAATATAGGTCATGCAGTTTTGTAATAATAGTTTTGAAACAGAATTCAGATCTTTAATTTTTATGTACTGGATGGGGAGCCTACAATTTGAGAATGGCAGAACATGCAGGGCTGGCAGCCAGCTTGCTAAGAGAAGTTGTGTCTGCAACAGTGCAGCAATTGATCTGAAATGTAAAACAAGTTTCATAATAGAGGTAGCAAAGTAGTTTGGCAAAACAACAGCGTGTGGGAGGTATTGTTTCTGTTGGGAAAACTGCTGTTCTACTTTGTAAGTGACCAGTTTATGACAAAAGGCTTGATGGACAAGATAAATACTTAGCAGTCTTTCAGTTGATATGAAGAAAATTTTCCTGAAGGTGTTTACTGTGATGTGACTAAAACTTGGAGCATCAGGCTAGCAAGAATAAATCCTAAAATACTTTTTTCTTTTTTTTTAATGTTAGTATCTTGCACCAGAAGTCATTAAAAAGCAGCCCTATGACAACACAGTAGACTGGTGGTGCCTTGGTGCAGTTCTTTATGAAATGCTTTATGGGCTGGTAAGTACTTAATACGTGGGTGGTAGGGGTTGCTTCCCCCCATCCCTTATATGAAGTAGCCTCAGAGTGTTGCTTAAGATGCTAACCTTTGCAAAATACTCTTCAATAGGTGAACGGTTTGTCTTAGCATAGTACCTGTTTCTCTCTTTAATTTTGCATTGCCTCAATGCAAAATGTCTAAAATTTTGCATTCCAGTGAACTGCTGGACATTAACTCTGAAGACAAGTAGTCACCACTGAGGGAGTCTGAGAGTAAAAAGAATTAGCAGTGGTAATACCCAATAAACACACACCCCTAACTTAGAAGTGAAAACTTGCCAAATACTGGAATAAATAAGATTAAAATACTTTCTTTTTACTTAGAAATTCTTGCCCCAGAATTTCTCTTAGCTTTTGCACTTCTTGATGCAGCATTAAAACAAAAAAAATCCTCCTATATGCTTCTTCTAGTCATATGCAATCACTCCACTGACAGTCTGTTAAATTTTCTTGAGTTTTATCTCTTACCATAGGACTTTGAGTAGGGAGATAAACTTGTGTTTGTTCCTCACTGAAATCAAGGGAGCTTTGAAGCTGGACAGCATCTATGGCTGCTACTGAGTGTGAGAACATGTTAGGAGAAGAGGAGGTGGGGGGGAAGCTATCAAGTGTAAAGATCTGGCAATGGTGATGATGGAATTAGAAGCTAGCGCATAAGAAGAGGCAGATTTCTCACTGCTGGCTGTTTGTATGTCTTACAGAATCACATACTGATCCATGCACATGAAACAGTGTTGAATGTGGCCTCAGATTCATGTGTAACTTTTATTTTGTAGCCTCCTTTTTATTGCCGTGATGTTGCCGAGATGTATGAGAATATTCTCCATAAGCCCCTAGTTCTGCGCCCAGGAATCAGTCTCACAGCCTGGTCTATTCTGGAAGAGCTTTTGGAGAAAGATCGGCAGAGCCGACTCGGAGCAAGGGAAGATTTTGTATGTAATGTCCTAATTTATCAGCCCCTGCTTCACTTGAAGGGACATCACCAAATGTATGTGTACAGCATAGGTTTAGCAGTTGGAGAGAGGGATTGATCTGTTAAGGTCTGTCTTTGTTTTTCTCCTTATTATTTCTTCTTCAAAGACACGAGTGTGGTCAGTCCCTGAAAGTTGTTTGGGGTAGGGGGTAAATGACTCTTGTGGAATATAAATATTTAAAGCTTGGCTGCTGCTGTTCCTGCCAGTAAAGGGAATACAATTCTTGTTGTAGTAGTCACCAAGGTTTATGAAGGTAGGTTTCACTCTTAGTACTGAAACTGAGAAATAATCAAAAGAAAATCTGGTAATGTCAGTTTAACTACCTACACAAAAACCAGCCCTCAGATAGAACACAAGTACTGGCAAACAGCAGCTCTTTTAGCCTTAAAATCACGGCAAATGTTTTCCCAGTGCAACCACACAAGCTTTGATTGCAAGAAGGTGATAGGGCAGAGCGTAGGTGTCTTGAGGAATGATGTCTGAGTTCTGACCATTAATTGTGAGATCTTCGTAGTCCTGTTGGCAGCTGTAATGTTAAGTAGTCTTTTGACCTTGTATCAAGATAGCTTGTATCTGAGCATTTAAAGTACTTTCCTCCCAGTGTGAGCAAGATGAAAGGGTGGTAGCATTTAGCACAGCTGTTAGCCACTTGGTAACTAACAAACATACTGTGGTCTTGCTGAAGCAGCCACTTCTCAAGACAATTATCCACTTGACAAAAAGTAACAAAGTTTTAAGGCAGGAGCAAAGATCATAACGGAAAACATTCCTGCTGTGCAGCAGCACCTACTCCAGGGTGGTTGATTTTTAAGGTTTAAAAGCAGAAAATATGATCTTAAAAGGAAACCAGTTTGTAGTTGGCGAAACCAGCAGTTACAAGTTGTTAGCCTGCATCTACAGTTTTTATTACAGAGTAAACTGTGAATAAATTGATGGAGGACATGACTTCCTTACATGTATCCTGTCTCAGTTATTGCTTACTGTGATGCACAGGGTGGATTTCTGAAATACCTGAAATCTTTTTTCCTTACTGCAGCTTGAAATTCAGAAGCACCCATTCTTTGAATCTCTCAGCTGGACCGATCTTCTTCAGAAGAAGATTCCACCACCATTTAATCCTAATGTGGTAGGTGTCTTGTGCTGTTTTAGTTCCTAACTGCCACATCTCTACCATCGAGGGCTCACCCATTTGCAAAGACTGTTTGTTGCGGAACAGGAACCCCCTAGTGCTGACTGGCCTTCTGAGCAGTGACTATCTCTGTTTTACATAGAACTGTGTGATGTAGCCCTGTTTCATCTGCTTGTTCCTGCCAAAGTAATGTCAGTTTTTCTGGGGTCTGAAGACCAAAGAAGAAAATACAGATAGCCTCGGTATTTGAAGATTTGTCAAAAGACTGATTCCCTGCTTTTTTTTGTAGTTACTGAGCCTTAGCTGCAGCTTTTCTTTATCCACCCATCAGTTTAAATTGTATCAACTCATGATTGCCTGTCCAAAAACTCAGGAAGGGACAGTGGAGAGGAAGTTCTTCCTAAAGCTACATCACATTTTGTTGTGTCGGTTTGGTGAAGAATCACAGAAGGTTAGGAGTTGGAAGGGACCTTGAAAGATACAACCCCCCTGCCAGAGCAGGATCACCTAGACTAAATCACACAGGAACGTGTCCAGTCAGGTTTTGGATGTCTCCAGAGAAGGAGACTCCACAGCCTCTCTGGGCAGCCTGTTCCAGTGCTCTGTCACCCTTACAGTGAAAAGTTCCTCCTTACATTCACATGGAACTTCCTATGCTCCAGCTTGCACCCATTGCCCCTTGTCCTATCACTGACCATCGCTGAGAAGAGCCTGGCTCTGTCCTCCTGACTCTTGCCCTTTAATATATTTATAGACATGAATAAGGTCACCCCTCAGTCTCCTCCAAGCTAAAGAGGCCCAGCTCCCTCAGCCTGTCCTCATAAAGAAAGTGTTCCACTCCATCTTGGTGGCCGTGCACTGGACTCTTTCAAAGGGTTCTATGTCCTTCTTGAACTGAGGGGCCCCAGAACTGTCTTCTCTCTGACTAAATAGTACTATGATTCAGTTACTAGGCATCTTGCTGGGAGGGTGAGCTATCATAACAGTACTGTTGCTACATGGGAAAGGGAGAATGAATTTGGAGTGGTTCAGCTGGGGTGTTTTGTTGGGTTTTGGGGTTGGTTTTGGGGTGGTGGTTTTGCAACTCACTAGCAGTCACTTAAGAAATATGAAGTGTCTGTTTCTGAGATCATAAAGATGTGTAGGCTTTGGCCTGAACTTCAACCTAAAAATCCCCAAGCAGGCTTTTAATAATTGTTTTCAGGGATGCTGTGGTGGGCTCCCTTAAATTTCCTGTACTTAGATGAGAGAGAACAAAGATAGTATCAAGCATTAAATCTTAAATCTAAAGGACAAGCACAATGTTGAAACACAGTATTAATAAGACAACTGATAGATCTTTTTATTTTGTAGGTTGGACCGGATGATATTGGGAATTTTGATGCAGTGTTTACAGAAGAAATGGTCCCATACTCGGTGTGCGTTTCTTCTGATTACAGCATTGTTAATGCCAGTGTCCTGGAGGCAGATGATGCATTTGTTGGCTTTTCCTATGCACCACCCTCTGAAGATATGTTTTCATAGGAAGTTAGAAGCCAACAGTGTTTTGGAAGTCTTGGGGTGAACTGAGATGTTAGGGTTATGGACACATTCCAAAATAGTGTAACTAGTGCCTCGGTTTTGTATGTAGGTTTGAAACCTATGAACAAACTTTCTCTGCTGTATAGGAGGAGTCTGGGCATTTTTGGATGGCTTTGGGGTTTGAACTGTTTGTTCCTGCTGCAGAAAATATTTTTTAAGACCTTTAAAAAAGCATTCTCTACATATTTTTTAAGCAAAAACACTGACTGATCTCCTCAGTCCCTTCAAGTTTACATTCATACCTATCTAAGATTTGGCAGGCACAAACAGCAGTGAATTTAGTAAATTTATACATGCTTTTGTACCTATTTACAGTGACTTTGTGCTTGAATTGTAACTATGCAAATTGTCTTTTGTATATCCTGGTTTAAAAAAAGGTAAATGTTTCCCCTCTTGTATCAGTTTGAAATATATGTTAATTTACCTGTCAGCACTTAAATGAGGGATTAATATAATTTAAGGCCAAGATTCTTAAAGGACTTCTGTAGAATGAAAAGTTAGTCATGTAAAACTGGAATGTTGCTCTTGCTGAAGTACCTATTCACTCAGAGGATGGGGGAATTACTCAAAGGATGGAGCAAATTAGCCAGGTTTATTCGATAACATTACTGATCAGGTGTTCTACTGTCCTTTCCTCCTTGAGATAGTCTATATTTAAACTACATTAAAAATATTTTTGGTTAAAACTCTGATTTTTCCAAAGATACAATATGCAATAATCACTGCTACTTTAAACAGCTATCTTGCTTTGACCTTTTGGGGGTGGGTGGTGAGGGGATCATGCCAAATACTAGGGATTTTTCTCACAGGTTTATAGTTTGAAACACTAATATGTTCCAAACTGATGGTATTTCAACATTCATAGCTACTTGTCTTTGTGTTCTAGTTTGCACCATTTTTAAATCTTCACTTGCTATTGGGGGGAAAAACTGTAAATTACGCTGGTAATTTTAAAAATGTGAAAAGCTGTTGTATTTCTCATAACATACACGTGTATGAACAAACTGATCATTCTGAACAATTTCTGTTTAAGGAAATTTTTTTAAGCAATGCAAAAATTGACTGCAGTTACAGTGTATAAAGGCCTATCATAGTAGTAGTTTTATTATATATATATAACTTGTAAATAACAACTTATTTTTGTCTGTTACTTCAAAAAGTTCTCTGGTTTTTGTTCATAAATACATCCAAATGCCTTGATTTGAGAGAAGTCTAACACTGATTAAATGTTAAATATAAATATCTAAATCATCTAATTTTTAAGAGCTAGCTAAGAAATTCTATCTATATTGCATCAAGATTGAGAATATTGGGGAAGTGAGTGTATCAAATCACAGTTCTTTTGAAAATAACGTTGTGTCAGCAGTGAAATGTTAGATGAGCAGAAACTAAAACAGGATTCATTGCTTATCCTAAGGAGTATCTGCTATAGCACCATCTCCTGCACGGTACTTAAGTGATGCTGAGCAGTTGCTACATGAGGAGCTGGAGGGAGCGTCAGGGTGAAAGTAGTAAAAATTGGCATTGTCATGGAAGGGAAGAAGGAACTGTGTCATCCTTGGGAGCAGGCCGGTTCTTGGCTGCTGCTCTTTGGAAATAGCTGTGCAGCTGGTCAGGGCAACCAACTACTACACAAATTTGATCCTTGCAGTTGTAATAATTTATTTATTTTTTTAACCATAGGTCTTTCTGATGGACTGGAAGGCAGAAATTGATTGTAAGGAAGGAAGCATGCATTCTCATAGAGACTTTTTAATCTGCATACCCCTGATTGTGGGCTTCTGCAAGTCCCTTATCCTTATGGCAAAGGAGCACGTACTGTAGCTCCTTTCTGCTTCTCCCAGCAAGTACAGTACTGTGGAGATAGGGAAGGAGAGGGGATACTTCAGAAGCTGCTGCTGTGGGAGCTAGCACTCCGTTTAGTTTTTGTCTTGTATTTCCAAGATGTCTGTACGTAGCTGCCTGTCTGGGTGATGGCTTTTGGTTTATTGATTTTTTTTTTCACCCCCCCTTTATTTTTTTGATTAAAAGATGGCAGTGGTATTTGAAGAGTAGAAGTTGTTCATGTTGTGAAATGCCATCGTAGATCAGGGCTTCTGAAGCTAACAGACTGTGCAACCTCAAGCAGCAAAGCCTCCGAGTACTTCTATACCTAGTACTTGTGTTCTGCATCTCTCTGGATTAATGATGTTGGTCTTCAAAGCCAGCAGGCAGGGTTCAGAGTATAGTAGCCCCTTTTGCCCATGCTGAGCCAGAAACCGAAATCTGAAGCACTGTGGTAAAAGCCTCGATAGGTGATGGTTGAAGAACCTACACAGGAATCACCTGTGGTACTTCCCCCCCCCGTTTGGTATAAATAATAAAGGAATGTAAAATTCGCCCTTTTTTGTTCCTAAAGCAGGGGCTTTTTCCCGTCTGTAGCAAAGGGCTTGTTGCTCCTAGCTGGCTCCTGTGAGTAGTAGGCCTACTCTCCTGGTGCTGTGGAAGCAAAGGAAGGGTGCTGCCTTTGTGCTGTCTCCTTTTGGCCTGGCAGGAGAGTGAGACACAAGGAGAGAGGCGCTGATGGAAACGCATGACGCTTGTGAAAACATGAACTGACATACAACAGACAAAGGGAGCCAAGAGGTGCTGCCCTGGGAGGTAAGTTTGCGGGTGCCTGGCATTCTAGAGACAGTGCGTAAATATGCAGTATTTATTAATAAAAGAAAATGGCCTTACGTTGTCTTTCAGTACTTTCTTATCGTGTCAGTGCATGACCTTTTTCTTGGGCCACGCCTGTGCCTGTGGCTGCGGAGGGCAGGCGGCGGCGCCTTTCCCGCCCGGGCCGCGCGGTGCCGCCGGCGGCCCCTGACCCGCCCAGGAGCGGTGGCTGAGGCGTGGGGAGCGTCCTACTGCTGCGGGACTCCTCGCTACCGCCTCGTAACGGGCTTTCTTTAGCTCCCCTGCGGGCACGTCAGCGGCCTCGTAGGGAAAAGACGACGCGGGTTTTCCCCGCTGCGGCGTGGGCAGCCTTGTTGCCCTCGGTGCCCGTTGCTGCTGACGCGGCGGTGCTGAAGAGCGGACAGCGCCGGGCAGGTCTGTGGGAAAAGGAAGGGGTGCTGAGGGCAGTGTTCATTTCAGTAGTGCAGCCTGAGTGGGGTTAGCTGGCTGCAGGCTCATGGGTTAACTCAGTCACCCGAGTAGTGCAGTGGTCAGGCGTTACTTCTCTGAGCTTGGGAGACAGGAATGTTTAGTGCGCAATCATAGACGCATAGAATGGTCTGAGTTGGAAGGGACCCCAAGGATCATAGACTTCCAGCCACCAACCTCCAGGCCTGGATCTACACAAGGTTGCCCATGGCCCCATCCAACCTGGCCTTGCACATCTCCAGGGACAGGGCATCCACCACCTCTCTGGGCAGCCTGTTCCAGCACCTCACCACTCTTTTCTGTAAAGAACTTTTCACTAATGTCTAATGACCTGGGCCATAGCTCAGCCTTCCTCCTAATGTCTGGTGTCCTTTCCTTCCAGCCCAGAGGGCCCAGGCAAGCATGGTAGGTGTATTTGCTTAATCCCTTCCTGCTGGATGTTCAAGGGAAGGAGCAGGAATTGTGCAGGAGTAATTCTGAAGAAACTAAAGCAACAAAAACATATCTGTACTGTAAATTGTCTTTGAACTTGTGCATAAAACTTGCTACTTCTGGCACTAAACACATCTACGCTGTACAATTCTCAGCTGGCAGTTATGCTGCTGCCACACAGGTATCCAGTTACTCCTCTCTTGGATGTTGATCTGTTTGCCCTCCCAAAGCCAGTTTTGTGAACGCCTACAAGGCAGCTTCCATATGCTATGAGCCTTGCATCCTCATCAGCCCAGTAACCGTGTGTCTTGTACTTTACCAGGTAGCTAAGTCTGGTTTTAAAGATTTAAGTGGTGTTTCATATTGGTCATCTACAAAGATAACAAAGTAAGCTTAATAGAAGAAAATTTGTAAGAGAGCAAAACAGATACATATGTACAGAATACTGTATTTTGTCCTTAGTAATTCTCCCCCTAAATTCAGCGAAGTAGTGCTTCATGGTACAAGATTCTGCTTAAAAAAAAAAATAAAAATCTAGAATTCAGACTTCTGGATAAAAGACACATGAAAACAGCATGGTCAGCCTCCAAACCTTAACTGTAGTTGTGGCAGTTTTGTCTTTGGGAATCAGAACTGGTCTTATCTGTACATGGATGGAAATGAATGTTTGCAAGATCAACACCTTAAGTGAGTGCTACAGGAGGTAACACCATGCAGAAAAATCAGACTTTAAAAAAGGGAAGAATGTTTCCCGGCTTAACGCTTTCAACTGCTGTAAGAGAGTTGTCAAAAATTTAAGTCTTATTTTTGATAGGCTGAATATGCCAATAAAATAGAAAGGGAAGGTTAAACTAAATGCAAGCTTTAACTTCATGATAAGAGAATTGGGCGGTGAAGTAATTCACTGAGAAAAGAAAACACTAGAGCATTCTTCAGGAATTTGGGAACATAGCATGCTTCAGCCACTGCAAAGAACCTTCCATTGAATTTCAAAAATGCTTAATTGCATGTTTTGGAGCAGTGGCTATTTTAATTGTGTATGGCTTTGTTAAGGTATACCTTTATTAGAATCGTAACATGGCTAGTTCTAATGTGATTCCTTCACAGTTTCTTCCAACGTTTTGGTAAAGACTGCAAAGAGTCTTTCTTGGAAGATGCATCGTGAAATACAGAAAATGAGGGAAACAGCCCTTGTGTACCTTGACAGAAGTGGTGGCCTTCAGAAATTCGTGCACGACTGCAAAAGATACAACGGTATTACTTACTCAGTAGGTGGCCTCTTAAACTGAGAAGTAACCTTACATACATCTCTGTTATTTAAGATGCTTTCTTCTCCTACAGACTCCAAGCAAAGTCATGCTGTGTATCGTTTTGTTATTTCAATAAATCCTTCTGATATTGCTGAGCTGGATGCGACTCTTGGGAACTGCATTCTTCACAGTCCCATGCAGGCTGCACGGATTTTTCAGTCAGTAAGTGTGTACTTCCATCTGACAACAGGCAAAAGTACATCAATCAATCACCCTTATCTCCACTAGATTTTCTTTCCTAAAACAGAATGCTCTTTCAATTACAGGTATGTTTCATAGCTATTAAGACATTATCATTAATTGAACAACTGCAGACAGAGGCCCAGGTGAGCCTGCATTGTTTTTCTCCACTTCAACCTTAAATGTTTTCAGTGTGGTGAAGGTTTAACAAGTGCTATGTTTATATTAACTTTCTATTTTCCCTCTGGTTGTAGTATTATTTGTAATTAAAATAGCTCAAAAAAAAATTTAAAAAGTCTCACCCAACCCTATCGTGAGAATTTCAAGATAATGAATATGAACCTTAATTACCCTTGATACTTCATGCCTTTCTGCTTTGGTTTACTTTTAATACCTCTATATCACATATTGTGTGTTTTTCCAGTGAAGTAAAGTGGCCTTAAATGAAATATTTACAGTACTAAGGTAATTGTGTCTCTTGTCAGGTTAGTGTACTGCTGAAGCCAACACATTTACCACCTTTACCCAGTTACGTTCTGAGTCTTTCTGCGTTTCCCTTTAATTACACATCTCAACGATTTTATATGTCTGAAGGAATAGTGATTGCAATGGGAACTGTAACAAAATACACACAAGGAGCAAGATTTCTTTGTACTGAGGAAACATGTCCATTTTCTGAAGGTAGTTAAAAAGAAAAAAAACCCAGCTCTTTAATAGTTTTCATGACCTAACAAAGATTAGAAACTTAGTGTGAAAGAGGCATTTTTATTAATTGAAAGTAATCGGCCTCGGCAGTGGTTGCTCAGCAGTCTTAAATGTTTCGGGAGCGTAGCTGTGCCAGCAACCCATTTTCCTAATGCTGAACCTAGTTTATATGAGAAAAGATGTGTCACCAATATAATTTAATAAATTATCTGAAAGGAAAAAGGCTAAGCTAGTAGCATACTTCTTTTCCCTTGGAAACTGTTTCTGTTTATATAAAAATACCACAACGCAGTACATTTAAGTGACTGGCAAAAGCTTCTAGCATAGAACAAGTTTACTTTAATGAGTAGCCTGCTTCTATGGAACTACTTCTTTGAGTAATACCACTGAAGTGCTAGTATCATTGCAGGATTAGGCCATTTTGTTTGCCCCTTCCTGTAATAGGGGTGGTAACATTGTAAAAGAGAAGGGAAATCCCAAAGTTAGTAGTCTGTGAAATAAATTGCAATGACATCTTTATGAGGGCATGCACCTCTACTAGTGAATATCCATATTTCGTGTCATTTCCATGCAAAGCAGAAGCAGCTGTGGCTTACTCCCTGCTGCTGTGAAAGCCATGCCAAGCTGTTCCACGTGGAAATGTGCAGTAGGGAATTTTGCCACCTCGTGGTCTTAGAAATTAGTGGAAGCCTGTATCAACATAGGGCTTGTCTGAAGAAACGTGTGATAAACTTGGAATTTCACTGCCCAGTATTTTAATCGCTTCTGTTCTTCCTGGGAACTGTAAAGTGAAAGCCATGTCCTCATTTTCAGTGTTTGGTAAATTACTGTTAAATTCTTTTTCAGGGTTTAGGTACATAAGAGTCCATCTGCCTGGAGCTACAGAATCTGCCACAGTGAGGAATGATTTTGTGTGTAGTTTGTGTTCTTCGCCGCTGCAGGAAGACATGAAATTTAGAGTACTTGGTGGTAGGATCTATGTAGTTTTATTTTTACATCTGTCAAAACTCTCCTAGTTCTCTCACATAATAAGTAAAAGAAAATGTTTAAATGGAAAAAGCCCTAAAACACACCAGTCATTAAAAAAAAAAAAAGTAAAAAGCTGTACTGTCTTCAACAGAACTAACCTCTTCTTTGCCTTTATTTTGAAAGATAAACAAATTGTTGAAATGATTGATGCAAAAGTCCTTAACACTTTGAAAGGATATTCCAATGATAAATCACACTTCAGGATTCAGGCGTTCACAGTCTTCCTGCGAGGTAAGCTGAACTCTGGAGTTTTGTCAAAAATATTTTACACTGAACTGTAATAATCCCTTGCATTTTCCTTGTGGGACCTGTTTCTTTGGATAAAATGGCAAAAGTCATAATCTGCACTGTGGTTCTTTAGGAAAAAATACATAAACTTAGCTAGGTGACAGAAGAGCGATGGGAGAGGACGCACGGCAACGCGTGTTATTTCCTCCTTCCGCTAGCCGTACCACTCTGTACTGACCTCATCCATGTCAACATCCTTCCTCAATTTAGCCATTTCCCGCATTCCATCAGGATTTTTGGCTTCTACCACCACCTTCTGCAATCATCAGATGATTTCTAACGTGAATGCCCAACTAAACCCACAACTCACCAACATGCTTCCATGAATTCTCTTCACCCCTCCAGCCCTGCCTTTCCAAGTCTAAGGAATTATATATGGTTCATGTCTGGAAAACTAAATAGCTCCAAGATAATGCAAAACACTGGAAAAGCAACACTATGTGCGTTTTGTTGTGAGCCAGAATCTATGGGATGTGCTTCCCCTAAATTTTCACTGGCATCAGTGATGGGTGAGGTTAGGCAGGGTCCCATGGCTGAGATTCAAATTTGGCTGGACATAATTCTAATTCCCAAAGAAATGTGAGTTTTTTTAAAACTAAGATGCACTGAAATACAAAGGTTTCCAAAGCACTTTATGCATCCTCTCAAAATCTGATTAGTTGGGATCTGCTTTTTATTGTGGCTTGTTTTTTTCTCTCTCTGACATTCTATAGGGCAGTAATGGATAATGGTGTTTCGATGCAGGAACGTGTACTTGCAAGCAACTGTCCATTTTCTTTTCAATGCAGAACTATGTGCATTGAATCATCCCATTTTTCTTTATCAGGAATTTACTTCCCCTCAGCCAGTGTGCTGCCTTTACATGTTGTGCTAATTAGAATGGCACACTTCATTTTATTCTAATCCATTACAGTGAACCTGGCATCCAACTGTTGTTTTCTGCAATTAATTAATAAAATTGCAATAAAATGTTAAGAAAATAATTTTTCTTTCACAATATGAAGAAAAGTTTTCTGACCATCTCTTTAAAACTGGGTTTATGCCCTAACCCAGTTGCTGCAGGTTACTCTCTCCCCTTACCTCTACCCCCTTCCCCTTTTTTTTTTAATTACTAGATGAACTGGCCAATAAAATGGAAATGGGAAGCCACTACAAGATTATAGGAATTCCAGCTTGTGTACAGCATGGCTTACAAGCTACAGCATGTATAGAAGTCAATAGTATACAGCTCTGTAAATCAAATGGTAAGAATTTTCATTAAAAGTTGACTAAAAGAGTTGGAAAACGTTCTAGAACAGAATTTTGAGAATTAGTAGTTTTCTCTTACCTGGAGGTCCAGATTACAAAACCACTCTTGGACTTGGCTCTAACAGTGTGAAATGTATGCTTGCTGCTATTGGAGAATATGGGGTTTTGCCCAGTCTCCTGCACTGGGAAACTGTAGGTATTTCCTGCATGTCAACCTCTCTTTCCAACCTCTCCTGTCCATTGGAAGATACATGGAAGTCATATGTTACATGAACCTGACATTTCAGTCTGCTGCTCCTTTCTTAGTCCATCAGTTTTAGCAGAGCGTGCCTGATACCTTCATAGTAGTGAAATTAGTAGTGTCAGGTGTTTACATTCTGAATTTGTGCTTGCTACATAAACATATTAGTTCTTTGGAGGACTTGCATCAAGGCTAGAATGGTTATTTGTTCTAATACAACTGCATAGCTCTATCACAGAATCATTCAGGTTGGAAAAGACCTCCCAGCTCATCTAGTCCAACCCCCCCTCTACCACCTGTATTACTAACTAAATTATGTCCCTAAGTACCTCATCCAACCTTCCCTTGAACACCGAGGGATGGTGACTCCACCACCTCCCTGGGCAACCCATTCCAATGTCTAACCACTCTTTCTCAGAAGAAATTTCTCCTAATTTCTAACCTGAACCTTCCCTGACACAACTTCAGACATTCCCTCTTGTCCTGTTGCTAGTTATCGGGAGAAGAGGCTGACTCCCAGCTCATCACAACCTCCTTTCAGGTAGTTGTAGAGAGCAGTAAGGTCTCCCCCTGAGCCTCCTCTTCTTCAGACTGAACAGTCCTAGTTCCCTCAGCCACTCCTCATACAACTTCTGTTTGTAAGTATTTGTTAACCTGTACTTTGTTTTTCTTAGGTCCTTCTTTTGTTGGTGAAAATTTTAAGTATCTGTTCTCACTGACTTCAAGTTCATGCTGGAGGTTTACTGCCATCCTTGCCAATATCTTTGCTTCTCAAGTTGTCCCACCAGGCACTTACAATACTCTTAAACTTGCAATATTGCTGAGTCTAGTACAGACATGTGAAAAAGAAAATGCAGATTATCTGGATCTGTTGATTGTAACAAGTGACACACTAGTAATTGATAGGTAAGGAGATGCCTTATTTTTTTAGGTAACTTAGAATTAAACACACAAGTATTTATAAAGATAATAGGATCTGTATTACATGAAAGGCTGAAGAGATGGTATTTTAGAAGAATAACAGGGCTCTGACTTAGTAAAAACACCATTTTTATCCCTGTGACATTTTTATTTCTTTCAAGTGATAAATTTAGATCAGAGCTTCACTAATAATAAACCCCTCTTGTAATGACTGCTGTTTAGCAGAGCTCAGACAAAGCATTCTTCTCAAATCAAACAAGACTGTCCCAGAACCTGGTAATGACAAAAGCAAACAGCTCTGCTTTTCAAATCCTGTGTCACTTTAAGCCTTTTCATCACCCCTTCCCAGCTATGGGCATTTTCAGTTAATAAGCAGTGTGTGAATAAACAGTTAGCACTTTGTCACTCTTTGTCATAAAAACTACATTGATGAGGTACCAAAAGTCATCTGCATCTTTACGTGTAGGTTCTAAATGGGGCTGTTGTTGCCTTTTAACAAAACTGGTTTTGTATTGATGCCTTTTATGTACTTACCCCCTCATACAACACTTCCACATATACTAAAGTACAAGATGCTTAGCTCTAAATTTACATTAAACAAAACTGTGTTGTCCTTCCTCAGCTCAAAACCAGGATTTTTATTTTTGAAAAAGTTATTTGAAAGTAGCATGTATTTTGTTTTTGTTTGAGTTCTTCAACAAATCACAGAACCACAGGCTGGTTTGGGTTGGAAGGGACCTCAAAGCCCACCTAGTTCCAACCCCCTGCCATGGGCAGGGACACCCCCCACTAGACCAGGCTCCCCAAAGCCCCATCCAGCCTGGCCTTGAATGCTGCCAGGGAGGGGCAGCCACAGCTTCTCTGGGCAGCCTGTGCCAGGGCCTCACCACCCTCACAGGGAAGAATGTCTTCCTAACTTCTAACCTAAACCTAACCTCTTCTAGCTTGAAGCCATTCCCCTTGTCCTATCACTACATTCCCTGGTGAACAGTCCCTCCCCCACTTTCATGTAAGAATTGGTAGGCCATAATTAGGTCTCCCCAGAGCCTTCTTCAGCATGAACAAGCCCAACTCTCTCAGCCTGTCTTCATTCATGTTTTTTGTTGTGGAAAAAAATACTTTCTTAACCATGTAGCTGTAGAAAGTGAAATTTGAAAAGTGGGCTGCAGAATTGTTTTTTTTTCCCAGGTTAAATGTGAGAATTCGTAAGAGAAATCATAGGAACTCTGAGTGCTTTGAGAATCAAAACATTGGTTACTAATAGTACAGTTGCCCACTGTAAAACTTGGGTCAGTACTGTCTTACATATATTTTATTGTCAGTAGCCTGTGGGTATATCCTGCATCATATTCCTCTTGGCATGATAGCCTATTTCTTAATACCAGTTTTAATGAATAATTGCCTCCCAGTTATTAATAGTAGGATAAACCAGGCTCTGAGATCTTTAAAACATCAGGAGCCTTTGACTGTGGAACAAGACATCTTGCTGCTGAAGAGCACAGGCCAGGGAATGAAAAGGAATCCTGGATCCACTTTCTCAGGAAGAACTGGGTGTTTGTAACACAGGCAGGCAGAGCTTGCTGGTTCCCAGCCTTTTGTTTTTTCCCAGATGCCCAGGATTACTAATCCTCAACCCTTTCAAATCACTGTTTCTCTAGAATAGAAATAGGGCTTAACAACACGGGGTTAAAATACAAGACTGATTGCTCCTGTTGTAAACCGTGATTGCCCCACCTAGTCTGTCAAACAGAGTCCTGCTAGCAGTCGCTGGACAGAACACTTGGGCTTTTCCCTTTGTATTCCAAGTTACTTTAAGCATTTGGTTTTGACTGGTTTTACATTAAGCGCTTTTTGTTATTTCCAAGTGAGTGTTAACACAGACAAGTACCATCAAGTATAGTATTGTTTTTCAAACTGAACAATAATTTGTGACTGATGAATTACTTACTCCTCTAGGCTTCTGAATTACAGCTTATGTCTTCTGCCCCGTGGCATACGACACCCACCTTCCAGTGAGATTTTCCCTTCTGTGTCCAAAGATACACACGGAACTGGAAGCGCCAGTATCCAGGCTTGCAGCGCTGTGCTGGCCAAGGGCGGCGTCTGCTACATAGGAGACTTATCTTCATATAAGAAGGATAAACTCGAGCTCCTACAGTCTGGTAATTTCACACCTACTAACCAGTGAGGGGACAGAACAAAACAAATGTGCAAAATGATGGCTGGGCTTGTTCCTCAAATGCTGGGATTAGCTATTTTTAACAAGGCCACGTAAGAAACAAGGACAAAAAAAAAAGTCCTGTCAGCTTAGGTTTGCTACACAGGCTACACTACAGTGATCCACTGATTGACAGAACAATTACTTGACAGCAGTATAGGCGTATGTGCCACGCTTCTTTAGGCAGCTAGATCATAAATCATAGGATTCAGGCACTCACATAGGCATTCCTCAGGTCTGCCAGCGTGGAAAGGCCAGACTCATGCAAAAAAGTCAGGATTATGTATTTATTACGACAATGTGGGAACTAGAATTTATAGTTAAACAAGATCAATTATACGATTGACATATTTTGTCCTATCCTAGTGCTAGACAGCAGAGCAACAACAGTATTCATTCCTGGGAAGAAGTATGGAGAAGAGGCTGACCAACAAGTTACTATTTCAGTTCAGACCAATTTTTGGTCTTTTGTAGATGTGGATTCTTCCTCAAAGAAACACGTACAAAAGGATAACTTTTTAATTGGACAGATGGTAATGCACATGCCTCATTATGCCAGTAACTGTACACTGTTGCAGTCATTTGTGTTTATGGTTATTTCAACTTAGAAAATAATGAAAATGGTGTTATGAATTCCCCAAGTCACAACTTACTTGATTTAAAGTCGCTTACCTCCTAAAATAAGCTAGCTTTCCCAAAAGGAGGGGGCATTTCTTATACTCAGAATAGCTTTTGACAAATAATATTGAAATCAAGTTTTACCGCATATATTACAGATAATTCATTAGATAATCTTGCAGGACTCCAGATCTATGGATAGCAGACATTTCAGATGGCTTTTTTTTTTTTCCCCCACTGTTTCTACATGTCAAAAGGCCAAAATAATTGTTTCATAGAATAATCAAAGAATTATAGGCTGATTTGGGTTGGAAGGGACCTTAAAACATCATCTAGTTCCACCACCCTGCCACAGTCAAGGGCACCCCCCCACTAGGGCACTGCCCAAAGTCCCTTCCAACCTGGCCTTGAACACTGCCAAGGAGGGGGCAGCCACAGCTTCTCTGGGCAGCCTGTGCCAGGGCCTCACCAATTCTGTTTCTCTGCATCTTCCCTTTAGGATATGAACTTGATTCCACCTAACCTTCTAGATGTTTTTGGGCTTTTGATATACAATGAGGTCCCTTCATGTCAACTCTCTTCTCTGGTGCATCATATCTTGAAAAAAGCCGTTAATCCTGAAGCCACGCTGTATGAAGTCTCACAGCAGTTGAGAATGCAGGATTATGAGGAGGTAGAGATACTACCCAGTAATTCAGAACTGCACTATACTTGGGAATGTCATACTATTTCTGTAATCACTTTCCAACTGCTTATTTTTAAAGCTGTTAATACCCACTTCCCACCCTTTCCCCCTCCATATTCCCCACAGCACTCACAGGATCACTGATACAATTAGCCAGCATAATAAATTGCTTGTCTTGTTTCTGTAAAAGCATACTGGGTTAACACCCAGAACAGATATCCAATACACACTTTTGACAACAGCAGTTTACTATCAGTAGAAGTAGTTTATATTCCATTCTAAGCAAACTGTCAGTGTATCTCATACAATTAACAATGATTCTATTTAGTAACCTTATGCGTAGCTGAACAGCAACAACTTGCTTCATAAATTAAAAGTCTATGTCCTCTCTCCAGTTTATTTTGTTTGCTAAGAATCTTCATGTTGAATTGAGTTCAGAAGCAGAGAACCTCATTCAGGGCTACTATCTTGCAAGTCGCAGAGTGAGAAGAGATTCTGTTCATGGATCAACACTATCAGCATCTGCACTAAAAATTCTGTAGGTCCGACTTCTCATGGTAAACATTTACATTTCCAATGGAAATTGTGCTAACCTGTTTAAGAGCTTGTTAAATAGAAATCTAAACAAGTCTTAAGTTTCAAAAAGTTCAAGCATAAACAATCTTTTTACCATTTATGAATACCATTTATTTTATATATTGATGTTGAAAAAGTGTAAGAACTCTGCCAGGCAAAATAAATTATTTAAGTCACAATCATCCCTATTAAAGCCATCTATAAAAACAAATATCAGATTTAAATTATCACAGCTTTGTGTTACGCAAGCAACAAATGTATTACCAATAACCTGCCAAGTTGCACAGCTTTCACAGGACAAGGCATGCACAACATGGGCTTTGTCAGTGGCAAGCATAACTGCACACCTCAAGTACGGGAAAAACCCGCTCCAGTGTTAGCTTCAGTTTACAGAAGTGCTTCAAACAGGGCACTACATACTGCATTCCTGCCTGCAGTATTTATTTCTGACCTGCTTCTGTTCTCTCAGGATTTCACTGTCTAAGGCTCATACCAAACTGAGTTTAAGGAGGAAAGTACTTGAGGAAGATGCATTGATTGCCATCTTGTTACTCGAATCATCCCTTACCCTAAAGCACGGTAAGTAGCATAACCCAGCCTGGAGTCTTGGGTACATCGCTTTCCTGTTTGGGCAGTTTGAAGAAAGTTTTGTCAGTTGTTTGCAGTTAACAGTTAATCCCAGGATTTCCACTGTTTAAGTCCAGCATCAGAAAAGCCTTTCAGCTGACTGCAGCAAGTCTCAGTGCTGTATGTAACCAGGCTACAGGCCAGCACCAAGCCCCCATGCTTTATGCTGTTATTTATGTGTGGTAGTGCTCCTCTAACATTAGTCCAGGTTCAACAAGAGACAGATTTCCCTCCAGAAGGAAAGAGAGGACACAGGTTGAGGGTGATTTTTTTGTTTATCTAATAGCACCAGTCACATTTGTTCACACACACTTTGCAGTGAGACAATAATGAGCCAACACTTAAATGGTAACATAGAAGATTGCATTACTACATAATGTCAAGTTTTTCTCCATTGAAGTTGTGGAAAGAGTTTATCAAGTCTTTTAGCATGTCTTGGTTTCTGCTCTGCCTAGGCAAGTCTGTATTATGCATAGCACCAAATCCTGTCTTTCCATTTGACCTCAGTGATGAGCACACCCTGCAACAGAGAGATAGTTACCTACAGCAGTGTCACCATCAGCTCCTGAAGTTTATTGGTGCATATGGCCCAGGAATCCACACTAACACTAACGAGGAGTGAAAATTCCACTCCTAAGTAAAGCCTGAAGCTTTTACTTGAGCTTTTTGACAGGCTGCAGCTAGAAATACACACCTGGAAGTTTTCAGTATTTGTAAGAGTGCAGTGGTGTTCTGCAAAGGAATGAAGCTGGTGAGATTCAATCGCAAGGTTTGGGGTGTGGTGTTTGGAGGCAGGAGTGACACCTTCATCATGGAAAGCCATGGCTTCAGAATACAGCCACAACCTGAACTTCTTTCCCTGGCTACCACTGTTCACCCACAGCTAAGCAACAGGTTTTGAGACAACAAGTAATAATTAAACCACTTTAGAATCTACTGTTTGATTTAAACTATGTGAACTCTATGTCCTTTCTCTTGCTGTTGCTTTTCTAATGTATCACCTGAGTGTTAATAGTTTGAAGTACATTAGAAGTTGGGGTTTTTTTTAGTGTGAGTCAGCTCTCAAATTATTATTCACGTTCTAAAAGGTATGCAAGTATCACCATACTGCTTGATGTTCTACATGACAGGAACATAATAGACCAGAATGCCTGTGTGCTCCTGCAATCTGAAAATAAGCCAGTACTTCAGCAGTACTTTGTACAGGCTGCAGGGGATAGCAGAACCCTACAGCAACAGCAAAAGAAATGTTACTAGACAACCTGGCAAGTAGGCAGCTCAGTGAGTTCTACTCTACCTCACTACAAAACCAAGTAAAAGAGTGGCATAGTAGATGAGATACAGTCTGCTGCTCCAACTATGGACCTCCTATTTTATCAGCCTAGTAAGGACATGGCAGTAGGCAGAACACTGAGCAAGTTTTACATCCAGGAGGTCTGTGTTCATAGAAAAGCAGATAAAAAATGTACAGATTCTGTCAGATCTGGACAAGCTGAATACTGAAGGTCTGGTGTGAACTCCTACCCAGGATGCCATCCAGCAGGATCGTGGTGCTACTGCTGTAGCCTGAACAAAAACGACTTACATCACTGAAAACAGAATCTAAGGTTTTATTCCTACACACACTGCCTTGGAAGTAAGCAGAAAAGCTGCCACCACTAACATTGTAGCACTCATTTAGACAAGGTGACAGAGTTTTTCTACACGTTTTAACCCTTGATTTATTCAGTTTTGCTCAGTTTGGTACTCCTAAATATTCCTACCAAGTTCTAAGTGTCCCCACAAGGCTGTTTCCCTTTCTAAAGTGACACTCTTACCTGAGCTTCATTTGAAGAGTATTCACAGATTTCCACCAAGCAGCTTCTCCTCTGCTGTACAAGTGAGCCAAGCAGTATTTCTGAGAGCCAGAAGGGCCATGAAAGCATTTCCAGTGCATTAGAGCTCCACGTTTCAGGCTGCTGTTTTGAAGCCAAAATAAAAATTCCAAATTAGTCAGATTTCTGTATGTTTAATTGATCTTATGCAAAGTTATTAACTTCACTGGCACTTCAGATTTAAAGATACTCATCAAAAAAGAGTCAGATGGGTAAACGGCAAAGATTTCATCATTATGCCAGCAAAATTACTTCTAGAACAGGTTTAAACAGAATTCTTTAAAATCACAATTTTTGACAAGCCTTATAAAGGAATGCACACCCTTAGGGAAAACAGTCCTGCAAAACCACAGCTTTTTACCCTTCCCCCTCAGTTTTATCCCTCCTCCCCAGTTCCTCCCATGATGTTTTAAGCAAAAAACTAGAAGACTGGCAGCAGTACCACAAGCAAAGGGCAGCAAAGTCGGTCACTAGTCCAAGCTAGTGTCCTTGACTGATCGGCCACACCTTCAGCTGCTGTAAACCAGTTCAGCTCCAGGCAGCAAACAGGGCCAGTTGGGGCCTTCACCAGCCAGCCCAGCTCACTGGAGCTGGAGTAACAGAGTATCACAGTAAAAAAGCAGCTTACCTTCTTCAACACCCATACTTTCAGAAGTAGAGGGAGTCTGGTGTTTGCATACAGGAGGCTCGAAGACAGTGGGTAAGTTCATCTGACCTGTCATAGCAGCTTTAAAATAATAGGCAAGATCAGAAATGATGGCAGCAAATCAAATTGGAAAAGCCTTACTAATTGCTGGCACATCAGATACAACATTGCTCATCACAAAATTCAGCTGGGTAAACGGCAAAGAGTTATCATCACTATGCCAGCAGCAGGCTCCTGCCTGCAATACAAGTGCTGTGATTCTATGCAGGGATCAAACAGAAGGGGACTGCTTGGTGTCTCTCAAGAGGTGTGCTCCTACACACCAGAGCAGAACCTTGTTTAATGGTTAGGCACAGAATGGATTTGTGGTTGCCAGGAACAAGAGGGGGAAAAAGCAGCTCTTTGTGCACAAAAATGCCAGCCCCTCTCTGTTGTTACATCCAGGCTCCAGATGCCAACCGTCTTTCTAGAGGGAAGGGCAACTGCCATCATTGCCCTTCCCTCTGGAATATACTCAGACTGATAGAGGTATGTGCCAGCAGGGACAGTGATTTGTATGCACTTTTTCACCTCAAGTCTCTTGCTTCAAACTAGTACCTGCTAATTCTTAAAAGCAGAAGCCTTGATTTTCTCCCCAGTTAAAAACTCTGTTCTCTGATCCTTTCACAGCCCCACCTCCTATTTCTTCAGGATTCTTGGACTGCACCTGCTTTGTTGTGGGGAGCAAGTCTTAGAGGTTTCATAGCTGTTCTAATACCTTTCATTACAATTTCACCCTCTTAAGCCTACATGCAAACAGTCATAGTCCTCCTTGTTCCATCTGTAAGGGAATTTGCAAGCCCTAGAACGACTTCAGAAATACAGATGTAGAGTTCAGGAGGCTTTCCTCAACGTTTAAGTACAGTAGGAAATAATTACTTCTTTAGCTCCAGAATTCACGTGACATCTTTCTGCTTGCAAAGTAACAGCACGGCAGCATCGACATTCCAAAGCTGGAAACAAACCCATCTCTCCACTTCACTTGCTGCCTGAAACAATAAAGAGAGATAAAAGGCATTTGATTCAGAGCTCCTCTGCTGAGCCAGCAGCCCAGAGCATCATTTCCTCAGGCAATGTAATCCAGTGTCAGGAGGAACATGCTGGGCAGCCTCACTGCTGGTGCTGTGGTCACCTGGGGAGAGTACAGTCAACACCAGCTGAGGTCAAGGTTAAACAGAGGCATGGCCCTTTATCTAAAGCAAGCTCCAGTATGAAGAATGACTGACTGTAGCACAATTATGCCTCTCCAAATGAACAGCTATCGCCAGGAAGAGGAGTACCCTAGTGGGGTACAGCCTTCAGCCCGAGTTCACGCACCACGCTCTGGGGAGCTTGCTGACACGCTGAACTGAAGGTCAGGACTGGTCACAGGCAGAGCATCACCACAGCCAGCCCAGGCCCCCAGGGCCCCGTCCCTGCCCGAACCCACCATTTTACATCAGTGTTTACAACCCAAAGAGGGCACGGCCAGGGTCACTGTACCGCACCTGCCAAGCTCCCCAAAGGCAGAGAGGTAATTTATCTTTAGAATTAGGACATGCTTTGGCCGGCAAGTCATTCATCAGCAAAACCATGTCCCTGCGGCTGTCCGAGCTGTCATTACTTTGACGACTTGATGAGCTGCAAATAAATTTAAGTAGCCACCACGGCTGGCCAGTGCAGTGGCAGGGCACGCTCACTACGTCCGTCTTGACCTCAGATGTACCCACCCCCCTGGAAAGCCTGCGTGGCTGGCAGGCGTCAGCGTGATCCAAGCAACTCCAGCACACGGGCTGGGGCAGCTGTCCGCACGCCCGGCAACCGAAGCCGGGCACGGCAGCACCACGCTGCCGTCAATCGCTTGTCTTTCAGCAGTGGCTCACGCTGCTGAGACACAGCGCCAGCAAGTCATCCCTTCAACCCTCGAGATCACGCTAACTGACTTAAGGCGTCAGAACGGGCTTCCTTACGTCACACAGCGGGGAGCGGCCTCCGTTCCGCCGGGAAGAAACCAAGCGGGGATCACTCCGCTGCTCAGGCGAGCGTGGGCGAGGAGCAAGGAGCCGCCGCACCAAGTCCGGGCTGGGCTGAGCCGGCCGCTCCCGAGGCCCCGGGGGAAGCAAACCCGCCGCGTGCCGGTGCCGCAGGGCCCGCACGGCCGCCCCGGCGCAGCGGGATGGGACCCGGCGGCCCGAGGTGCCGCTTCCACACCGGAGGCCGAGGCGCTC
>VZTU01022775.1:11846-101068 GCA_013400835.1 Zapornia atra
CGGAGGCAGGGAGGGAGGGGAATTAAAACAAAACAAAACCAAAAAAACCCAAAAAGCTTTCTACAACCAGAACAATGCTGAAATTAGTATAGAGGAGTTACATTATACCATTACCCTCTGTGTAGTCTGATCCTCTATTGTGTTGAGGGTTCTCGATTGCTTTTCACTTCAATAGGAATCTTGTAGGACATTGACAGCTCTCGCAGAATTAAGATTGTGCTACTGTGACTAGTAATATCAGTCACAGGTAATTTGATATTACTGTGACTAGTAACATCAAATCAGTAATATGTGAGTACACTAAATACAAATTAAACTTTAAGTGGTTTAATCTTTGTTTTGGAAATGCAGTGTGTGAGAACAAATATGAATACAGATACAATTCTTATTAGATACATATATGTATGTAAAGACCTTTTTTTTTTTTCCTTTCCTTGCCCTGGGAAAATATAAGATGAAAAAGCTTTATTGACCACTTATTTTTCCTGAAAGAGAGCTGGAAGAACAAGTGTGAAATACAGTCCTCTCTTCATCAAGTTTCCAAACTGCTTTAATAGGCTTATGCACAGGACAATGGGTAATGCTTCTATTGTAACAGAGTGGTGCCAGTGTTCTCCACATGCACTGCAGGACTGTAATGTCCAGCCTGTTCCACCAACGTTATTATAACACTTCCAGAGAAAAGAAAACCTGATGAATAATACATTGGAATTAATCTAGATTTCAGAAAGATTCTGTATGGTTCATGTGATTCAGAACATAAAGTGTTCGCCTAATTAAAATCTATTCCACTCGTGAGCTTTAGTGTGCCTGACATTTCAAGGTTTGTGGATGAAGAGCTTCCTTGCTGGTTTTCAGTTTACTGAGTCTAATGTGCTTTATTCCCAGGTATAGCCATGTTGGTAGAGACTCGTAATGGGCTTATAAGAACAAATCCTGAAATGATGGAGATAACTTTCACTCAGATTTCAGGGAGATCACAGTACATGTGTTATGATGAATCCAGTCCTGATCCAGCAGAGCATTCAAGCGTGTTCTTATCCTTAAGGTGGAGGAATAAGTGCCCTGGATTTGGAACAATTTGAGAAAATCCAGAGAAGGACTTGTCTCCAGGCCAAACTGTCTTTCTACTCTTTATTAGCCACTTGGTCTACTGATATACATAGTTGTGCTATACCAAAACAAGACTACATCACCTAACAGGTCTTCCAATTTTAACTACAGTCACCCTCAGTTTTACATCTGTCTGCTGTGCAAAGGTGACAAGTTCAGCTGGTCATTTCTCTCACTGTAAATGTGAACTTTATATTATTGTAGCTGTGAATATAGAAATATACAGATCACTTGAAGCCTGAAATTTTCTAGACCTTCAGCCACTAGCTAGCAAGACTGTTACATAGATTTACTGTGAAATTACATGGTAATGCCAGTCTAATCTGCTGAGAAAGGGAAATGCTGGAATAGCTTTTTATTTAAATATTGTTAGCTGTGTTAATGGTTCACTATAAATATATTCAGTATTTGATTTATACTATATGTTGCCTCTGTATTTACACTATAAAGCAAATTTTTGAGGAATGATGTTTATATTACCAGTGTATCCATATGTACAAGGAGAATAATGGACCTGAGTTAAAGCTCCTCCAACACTCTGACAGACAAAAGGCAGTTCCTCCCTTTCTATAGAATAACATGACAATCCAGGCTGGAAGAAGCACATTTGGAAAAATCCCCAAAGGCACAGACTACACAACTCTTCCGGGCAACCTGTGCCATGGTATAACTGTCCTCATAAGGAAAAAGCCTCTCCCTATGTCTATTTTGAACCTCTCCTATGCCAAAGGAAAAAATAGGTATGTAGGCAAAGAGGAATGTCAATGGATACATCCCAACCTGCCCTGCTGCCCCCATTCAGGAAGCACCCCTCAACCCAAGAAAGTTTAAGCAATGCTGTTACATGTACACTTTAGATAATGTCATTTCTTTTTTTTATGCTTATTTTGATGCTCAACCTGAGCCAGTACTTGCTCTGCACATGTGTTATTTGGGTTTGCATGATAAAGTTCAGGTAGTGGTAGTAGGGCTGCAGGGTGGCTTCTGCAAGGAGCTGCTAGAAGCTTCCCCTAGGTCCAACAGAGCCAGATCAAGGACAGACTGGGGCAGCTGGATCAAGGAGAGACCAGCCACTGAACAAGGCCAAGCCAAACAGCAAAGGAAGGAGCTGCAGAGACAATGTGTGATGAACTGACCCCAACTCCTATTCCCTGTCCCCCTGTGCTACTGGGGGACGGAGGGAGAGAAATCAGGAGGGAAGTTGAGCCCAGGAAGAAGGGAGGGGTGAGGGGAGGTGTTTTAAAGTTTAGTTTTATTTCTCATTATCCTACTCTGTTTTGATTGGATAATAGGCTAATTTTCTTCCTTGTTGACTCTATTTTGCCTGTGAAGGTAACTGATGTTTGACCTCTCCCTGCCCTTATCTCTGCAAACATTTCATTGTATCTTTTCTCCCCTGTCTAGATGAGAAAGGGAGTGATACAGCAGCTTTGGAGGGCATCTGGCCTCCAGTCACAATTGTCCACGGCAGAAAAATCCCTTCTGAAAGGATTGCATGGGTCTGCCAATCCAATGGCAAGTTTGCAGTACACGTAAGCCGCACTGAAAACAGATACCAATGGAAACGTGGTACACATTGTAACTTGGAACAGCAATGCCAGTTAACTGCAAAAAGGTGATTCACAAGGTAATAGCCTTTCTTTCTGTTTTGGGTTTGGATTTTTTTTTAGGTCCCTAACAGCTAAATACACTCAGTGGTTGAGAGAGAAAAAGTAAAGCCTTAGATCAAGGAAATATATAGAGCAACATCTGTACTTCTTGGCTCCTTACTCCCTCTCCTCCCACAACCAAAAGGTACCAGAATCACCTTCATCACTTTTCCAGCATTGCAGGCATGGCTCCAACTCAGGCCTTCCTACAGTCTCTGGCCTCAGGACCAAGGATGGCGTTTAATCTGGTTTTGTACTTGAGCTATTACACTGAGCCTTCACAGACCTCAAGTACACCCATCAGCCAACCACAGTGCTTCTGAACACACACAACTGTGCAGAAGCGCTCAGCTGTGGCACTAGACGAGAATTGTAGAACTGCTTTTCATACAACAAAAACAAGATATACTGGCCTGGCAGTATTGCTGTACTGGAATAAGACATAAAGGAAGGTTTGGAAAATAAAAGTAAAACATACTATTTAAAACACTTGCTAATAATAATTTCCAATCTAATTTTGTATACTAAGCTTTTTCATAAATTTAAGTTCTTCTAGAATAAAGAAGAGAAAATACTTGAGAGATAAATTATCGTCCATGGCCCCTGCTAAGTCATGAAAATGTCTTGGAGATTCCTAGCAACTGCCAAAAGCAGTTTAATTTACTGCCCCAAACATAGAACCTCTGTCTTCTGAAGAGACCCAAAACCCCAAATGTTTTCAGCGGTACCAGTTCCATCCACTTGCAGGATGATTTTTCAGTCATCAGAAGAGGTGGAAGAGTAGAAATCAAGAGAGAATATATGCAGCAGGACCCTGATGTAAATTATTTTTAAAAACCCAAACCAAAACAAAAGAACAAAAAAACCAAGCTCTAGGAGTTGGTTTAGCTTTATCTAAAATAAATATGGAGGTTGTAAATACATTGACTGGAATAATACCCTGAATAGATATACTGTTCCTCTCATGCTGGCTTGCTGAGAGTGAAAAATCACTTGACATAACCCCTACTTGATTTAATACAGCTTGGAAAACATAACAAAGTCTTTTAAACAAGGGACGTGGTATGAAAGCTTTGCTGCAATTAGAAGGGAGGATGTGCATGTTATGCTGAGATGAGCTGAACAAGTTTAATTCCAGTTTACAATTAACAAAAAGATGTGGATGAGTTGCTGCATTCGAAGACTTAAAGTCTACTGTATATCACAACAGCATATTTATGAACAACATGATGTGATGCTTTTTTTCACTCACAAAGCAAATGGTATACAGAAGCCAACAGCAGTCCCAAATCTCAGGGGAATTACGTGCACTTTATCTTGCAGAAATTATTTTAATTGGTAATGAGTGCTTCAAAATTTAAATAAATGAACAATTATTAATAATAATAATAATAGCAATAACAACAACCAAGGAAAAATGATGTCTTTTCTCTGCCAATATCCTCAGTTAAAATAAAGCCTAATGAAGCATTTACAATAAAACTATACCAAATATTGAGTACCATAAATTTCTTTGGAAAATAAAAAATAAAGAGGAATAAAGTCCACAGTTAACAACTCAAAATAAACAGGCCAGATACTGGCTTCTAATCCAGCTCTTTACACAACACTTTCAGTGTATTTGTCTTGCTGACAGTTTAGGTAGGAGTCCTTTCAACAGCTGGATTATATTGCGTTGATGTATGCAGCATAGTGTTCCTACAAGATTCACTTAATCAGCTCTATGAGGTTTCCTTATATACACATCCTTTCTTTAAATATCCATCCCTTTCACAGGTTGTACATCCTATGCTCCCCCTCTTGTGATATGCAGCAGTGAATTTAATTCAATGTTCCTTTGCTCACTAATGCCTGGTGAGAACAGGATTGACAATGTGATCTGGCTTTTCCCCACTTCCCAGCAATAACACTATTTCTGTAAGCTGCACTCTGAGTGAAGGTCAGACGTGGCAAAGTTCCCATCTGCTGCCCAACCCAGTGAAGACTCAACTGTCTGTTGTGGTGAGGCTTATTGAGGTTCATCTCTTTAGTGGCTGTGTTACAGGTATGTTACTGTCCTCTGATGAGTACAGTCCACATGTTTGGTAGTTATAATACAGTTTCAGTTCACATATCACTGTTGAAATTCTCTTCTATAACACACATCCTCAATGTAATAGACTTTACAATGTAAATGGCATATGCAGACATCAAGACCTTCCTAACAAAATGGTTTATTTATGCTACGATTTTCTGGGAGAACACCAGCAGACACGGTAAATGGAATGAAATACAACTCTCAAAACAGCTGTGAACTTCTAAAATCTTTTACTTTCTATTTGGAAGTAAATTTCTTTGGAAAACCTGTTGAGGCCACTGCTTTTTAAAACTCATTTTGCACTTCTGTATCCTTGAAACACTTTAAACATGTTTACTTGATTAAAAACTGACCACTCAACCTTGTCAAATGCTTTTCCTGCATGTAAAGACAAAGGAATGTATTGAGCTAGTAAATTATAATAATCCCATAATCCTAAAAGCATGTTTACAGAGTTTTCATATTACTAATTGCCAGGGGAGTTGGCATTTAATTACTTTCTACGATCTCCACACAATATTTCTCTTTTGTCTTAGCTTTTTAGAATACACATTTATTCTTTTTCTCAAATTACCTGAAAGACCCTAAATAACAAAAGAATTCTATTTGTGTAGTGGAATGAAAAATGCTGTTTATCTGTCATCTCTGAAATAAAATACAGTTTTAATTTATTTTTCATGGTGAGATTCCATGTGAGTTTGCTCTTTGACAATCATATTATTTATTTTGTATTTATTTTGTTTTCTTTCAAAGTTAATCAAGATTAATAAATACATCTCTTACAGCCTCGGCAGGTTTCCAGATCATTTTATTAATTTTCATTCCTACAGTCCATAGTAGCAGAAATTTCACCCTTTCTTTCTCCCTCCTTGGACCATTGCCCAAATTCACATGCAAGCCAAACTCACATTAAAACTAGGTAAGAGTTGATGGAAAAAGATTTTCAAGATTAGGTGAAAACTCTTAAAAGCATGGATAAACCATCTGCACCAATATTGTTTCTCTGATTATACATGTATTTCATAATGCTATGAAATATCTTATGCAAAAGGTTAAAAAATAATTTAAATGGTTAAAAAGGAAAACAAGGTCACAACACCCTGTGAAAAAGTGTTCCCTAAGCCATTTTGGAACACTGAATTTTAAAAAAGCTGGAATCCAAAAGGAAGAGAAGCAGTTTTCCTGATGAAAAAGGATAGTATTTTATTTTCCAAATTGATAGTCGTTACATTTAATTAAAACAAAGAAACAAAAAGCTCCCAAAACCAACCAAAGAAAAGAACTGCACTAAACCCCACCTTTTGGTGCAGAATCACACCAAGGGGAAAAAAATCTATTTCAAAAAGTATTTCAAAGTCTGGTTCTTTGGATCCAATACCTTTTAATCCTGTGCTCTGTATAAATATTTTTGTTATATTACCAAGTGCTCACCAGATCTTCGCAAAACATGTGTTATGAAACACACAGCCAACAATTAGTGGCAAAGTATAACCAAAACTGCTTATACTACAAATTCTGTTTGTTGAATATTTTCAGATTAAGAAAAAAAAAAGGTAGATACTTTAAAATTCTTAACTGCTTTGTTTTGGATAATGTTTTTAGTTTTGAAATCAACCTTAGAAATTATCTTTAAAGGCAGGAATTTTAGTCCAATGAGTTTAAATTTGTAAATGTAATTTTTTTGTTTGTTTGTTTGGTCACAGGGTTGCAAATTCTTTTGTTCACTCATCTTAACTGGGAATAAATATTATTCTCTCCAGAGTGCATTCAATATTTTTTTAAATTAAATTAAGAAAAAAAAATTAATTCCTCAGTACATTAATTTTTTTGGGTGATATATATATATTATAGCTGATATTCTAATTGTGGGGTGTATATGAGTAAATAGCAGTTAACCCAAAACTCTTAACAGACCTTGTAATTAAAATGTATCACTAATTGATCTTTTAAGTATCTTTTCCAAAGGACATTGGACAAAATTGGTAATTAAAATATTATCCCTTCTTGCTATGGAATTATCTGGGAAAAACATTTGTGCAACTGCCTCATTGCTGATTGCTGCAGTGAACAATTGTCAGACAAAACTGTATTAAAACTGCTTTTCATTTAACTTTTCATGTCTTCCTTAGGAGCGGTCTTCTTAGCACTTCAAGTTTCAGCTGGCCAGTTTTCCACTACTTTGCACTTTCTATCATCTTTACCTTGAAGCAAAGCAGCATTGTTGGGTATCATGGTAGTACCTATAGCATAGACGTGACTCTGTGTCTCCAGACAGTGGGGATCTGGGTCATCTTTATGAGCTAATAACTCCTGGATGTGACATACCATTTTCATAAAGAGGGTGTGAGTGCTCGAGGGCTACTTTTCTTGTGCGTCTCTGCAGGGATGAGGTGCTGCTGGAGCAGTCCCTGTGTTCACTGTATCTCTCGTCACTGAGAGGACAGAAGAGTGAAAGATGATGCCATCATCTTCCAATATTTCCTTATAAGCTTGATTTATTGATCAGAAATTATTTTCTCTTTCACAAGTACAGAGAACTGACAGCAATAACAGCCACTGTTGTACCAGATCACCAGAGATTTACAGAGTTCCTTATTTCCAAGGAGTATCACTGCAGTGTGGAGGTCACAGTCCTGACAAAGAACCACCGTACAATGTTATATGACTTTCATTGCTGTAAAACTTCAAATCTAAACAAATAAATGTGTCCAATGCCATATAGTTCTCTTTTATGTTCTGGCCAAGTCTGTAGTTTCCATGGTTACTGAAGGGCAGCCAGTACAGAAACTGTCTACATCTTCTTTCAATAGTTTTGGGTTGGGGTTTTTTTAGGGCTATCCTTTTGAAAAGTTAGTGCAGAATCAAGCTGTTGTAGCACATATCCACGCCGCTTCATTTTGCTGGTTAGTTAGCAATTTATGCAAAAATCAGTTAACCAATTTTCAACAAATAACACAGGACAACTTCTGATGCTCCTCATTCAAAACCAGCATTTCTAGTAATATGTGAAGTCTTATTCACATGCTTTACTTTAGTGCATCATTTCTTCTAGAATTAAAAAAAAAAATCCAAACCACTCACTATGATATATTTCAAGTTATTTCAAAATTATTTTCAACCAATCAAAACTATACTTTTAGAAATACTTCTGTCAACCAGGATCGATCTTTAGCTTTTATTTCCATTGCTTATGGCCAGAAAATGTAATTGCCTGCATTATTTATACCCCTATGAGTCCAAGGTAGGCAGCATTCTTCCTGAGCAATGAGAAAAACTCAGAACTCCAAGCTAAAGCCCTTAAATGAAATGCAGTTCCTTCCTCCCAGTTCCATTTTGCAAGTTCATATCTAGGTCTTCTGCAATGACACTTAGTCTTCACTTTAAATAACATGACCATAACAATTGTCTGAGGCTGAATTGAAGATTTCACTTTAGGTCTATTTTGCAATTTCTGTTACAGGAAAACTGAGATGAATATATAGTGACATGTATTTCTATGGAAAGGTCCCAGTCAAGCAAATGTACTTAATGTTAATTATATAAATTACTCACATGGATTAAGTGAAAACTAATAATGTTTGAATCTTACTGAAGTCACCGTATGCTTCTTAAATGTATTTTCCCCAGTGATTTCCTAAAACAGCATTCAATCACATTCAAGAGATTGCCCTGAAACGGCATTGACTACATGTATCCCAGTTTTTCTAAACTAGGTTAGAATGATAGAAGAGCCCAGGTTGGAAGGGATCTCAAAAGACCACCTGGTCCAATCTTTTGTGGTAAAGGCAGCCTAGGTTATACCGCACCCTGTCCTAAAAAACCTCTCTGGCACAGTATGTACCCATTGCCTCTTGTCTTCTCCATGTAGCTCTTTGTGAAGAGAGCCTCCATCTTCTTTGTAGCCATCTGATCTGTACCTTCTCCAGGGAGAAAAGACCTCACAGGGCAGTTTCTCCATCCCCTTGATCATCTTTGTGTTCCTCCTTTGGATCCTCTTCAGTTTGTCTGCGTATTTTTTGAATTGTGAGGATCAGAACTGGACACAGTACTCCAGGTGCAGCCTGACAATTGCCGAGGAGAGTGGGATGATGTCTCTGTCTCTGCTAGTAATGCCCCTGCAGATGTCATCCAGGGTCTAACTTGCCTTTGCTGCTGCAGGGGTGAACTGCTGACTCATGTTCAGTTTTTTGTTAGACTGAGGTTAGAAAGAATCATGAGTGCTTAGTGGGAAAAATCATCTGAATAGCTGTTCTAATCATGGCTGCAATTTTCCAAAGCAGACCTTTTCATTTCTTTTCTTTTTCTTTCAATAGCCACATGTCCAGAGCAAATCTGGCTGGCATTTTCTATTCTCAGTCAACATATCTGGGAGGACTGTGAAATGTGTAACTTGGAATCTTCCCTCTCCAGTGTACAGAAGAGGGGGAGGCTGGAGTACAAATAATTCTTGGATTAACTCGTTCACTTGAAGGTATGCAGGTAGTTCACCTGTTGCTAAAAAGGAAGAAGACTAAACCAATTCAGATAGATTACTAGCAGTGTGGCTTTCTATCCTAAACCAGATTAAATTATTACCAGAAAATTTATAATTGTATTTTGACCTAGATACAAGGAAACTCAAATACTTTCCTTTTTGTCTGCATGTGTCCTGCCTTTGTTCCCAGGTCTACTAGATTTATTTTCCAACCATTCTTTCTTCTGATAAAGATCAAGAGATTTTACAGAACCTGAGTAGCAGAATTAGGGACTGAAACCTAGTTTTAGGGATCATTAAGATTTGGCTGAAATGTTTTGGAATTGTCATTAAATTGTATTAAGATCCAAAGTACTTGACTATAAAGCATGATATTGACTTTAACGATACATCTTTAAGTACTTAGAGTGCTTAAGATTGGACACTATCTCATGTGTTTTTAACTATCATGTTGAATCAGAATCTTACTATACCAATACCAATGATAATGTTAACAGTGACAATACAGGATGATCATTTTGCAAATAGTAGGTATTGACCTTAAAAATCGACATCAAAGATTATCAACAGTATTCAAATCCTCATTTCAAGATGGTTCCATACAGTCCATTTGCATCTTTGCATCTGCTTTCTCCACATGGTTTGGAAATCTCAAACTATGGGGTTTAGTCACATCTACAGTGTATTAGATCCCAGTTTTGGCTTCACAACATGTATTTTCCTTTTCACATTTATTACTGTTATTTGTTCACAGATGCCCATCTGAAAAAAACTTTACCTTCCTTAGAGAGCTCAGAGTGTTTCCCAGTGCTTAGAGAGTTCTTGAGGATTTACCAGGGTAGAAAACCTCTGATCCTTCCTCAACCCCAGCTTAGTTTTTATAAATCAATGCAGGAGCTGTACACACCCCCATCAGATGAAATCTGGTCTCTCAAAATTAAGCAGTCTGTAGCGAGGCCTCCCATAGCTCTGGGCAGACCCGTTAAACCTCACTCAGTCTTTGATGCCTTTCTTACACTCTCCCACCAGTGGTGGTGGATCTTACCCTCTTTCCAGCTCTGCAACACCACAGGCCAAATTCAGCTGTCCATCTCAGTGAAACTACTAGCCATGTCAGGCACATGGAACTGGCAAAGGAATTAATATCATGCAAGAACCAAAAGGTATGCTCTCCAGATACAGCTGCTTGTAGCTGTCATAACACCAGGTGCCTGGGGGCAATGATCATGTATTGCTTCACTCTGCTGAGCCATGACCTAACACAGCACTGCAGACCCTTCTGGTTAGAATGAGTGTAGGAAGGTCTTTCAGCAGCTCCCATTTGAGCAGCCCTTCCTCTGGGTTATTTCTGAGCTCATTTTCATTTTGTTTACATCATTCATTTAATCAGTCTCTGAAATAAAGGCAGTATTTCAGGAACTGCTCTGATAGAGCTGTATAGCATGAGACCATCACCAGCTTAATGCAGGCTTAATGCAGCTGCACAGGCTGTTTTCATCTATTTTCTGTTTGTATCCTGTTACAAATTAACATATCATTTGATGCCCACGATTTCCTCTGCTGTCCATGTTTCCTCACATTGATTATCGCAGATGATTTTCAAGATCTGTTAGCTTGTCTTCCTCTAATAAGAATTTTGAATTCTCAATTACTGAACTTATTAATACTTCTGTATTCCTACGTCATTTTTGCTTTCATCGCTAATATTAAGAAAAGCTCTGAGTTTGGTATAATCTTCACATTTAATTAATGTGATTTCTACTCCATGAATAATCTTCCCTGGTATGTCTGCAGCTGATGCAAACTGTATTCACATGGAGTAGACATTATAGTTAACCCACTAAGTGACCGTATATTATTTCTAATACTTATTAAACTGTCTGTGGCCTTTTCTAAACTGGTGAGTGTACAGGTATCCAAAAGAATGTGTTCAGAGCACCTTCACTCAAATGGTCTAGGAGCTACTTTTTAAATGTCACTCAGATGGACAAATCACGTATAGAAGTATGAAGTTTGGAGAAATCAAGCTCTTCATTGAGCATGTCATTGAAGAGATCTTAATGTTGCTGATTACTTCAACAACACATAGATTTCAAAATTACAATGAACTCATAATAATTCAGTTAAAAATAAAACGAACCAATATGCTCACAGACATAAATGCCAAGATTTCTATTATCTCATTTTGAATACTCACCTAAGTGGAATGCCTCTGAGTGTTTGCCAGCCACTTTGAAATATCACCATTGCATCCTTCCTGCCAGCAAAGCAGCTGAACAAACTGCCAGGTAACCTCTCCAACAGGAGGGTATTTCCAGCATGTCTGGCAATGTAACACATATGGCTTGATATTTTCATCAGGATGTTCACTTTTTTCATTTTTTCTTTCTTCTGAAAACAGAGAAAACACAGTATGTATCCAGCACAGAGATTTGCAGAACAGCAATTGCTTTCTGACCACTAAAGAAGGCTAGTATACTACATTTTTTTCCTAGAGATCTCCCAATCTGCAAATAAAGAATTAATTTCAAGTGGCAGTGAACTACTACTTACCAAATGGAATGGGTGTCTTCTGTTGGAATCCAAGGCACCTCCAAAATTATGTAAGGATTGAGGGGTATTTTATCACCTTTTTTTGGATGTGACCCCTGTACACACGCTTTATTGCAGTGGAGGACCCTTGTTTACATATTTTGTCTTTGTGTGGGGTCAAATGCAAGGGAGATACTTGGGATACAGGATTCCCTGGAGAGAGGCTGGGGCCCCAGGGACAGAATTCCCTCCATCAGTTCTCCTGTGAGCTATGAGCTGGTTCAGCTCATAGTTTTATATATTATATACACATATAATTATACTTGTATATATAAAGTGCCTATCACCATATTGATAAACATTCTTTGGAACAACTCTGATGGCAGAGGTAAGAACACGCGTCAGCCTGTCAGTACCTCAGCGCTGCTGCTTCCAACCGATTCAAAAACAAAACAAAACAAAAAGGCCACAAGACTGCTGCCAGCTTGCTTGGCTGGTGCTTAATACTGCTACTCCGTCGGGGTTGAAGGGAGACCTACTGTGGAAATGGCCACATGGATTCAAGCATCTACTGGGCTTCAAGTTAACTGCACATGTCACTTTCCAAGAACAATTATTTAAGGACATAAATGTTAGAATTTGTGTATCATACAACTCCCAATATGTGACCTACAGAAAAAAAAGGTAAAATGTGCCCCAGAAAATCTGGGATGGAACAAACTCTCTGAATCCCACTTGGACTACAAAACTGGAGCAGGGGAGAGACCAATATGTTCTGATACCTGCTGGGAGGGAATTAAGATGAGGGAGACAGAATCTGCTCGGTATCACCCAGTGACAAGACAAGAGGCAATGGACACAAATTAAAACCCATTAAATTCCATCTGAATACAAGAAAACACTTTTTATTGGTTTATTTGTTTGCTTATGCTTTTTACTGTGAGTGTGATTAAACACTGGAACAGGTTGTACAGAGAGGTTCAGGTTGTACAGAGAGGTTGTATAGTCTCCATATATGGAAATACTCAAAACCCAACTGGACAGTATCTTGGGCAACCTAGTCTAGCTGATTCTGCTTGAGCAGGGATGATGGACTAGATGATCTCAAGAGGTTCCTTCCAACCTCTACCACATTGTCATTCTCAGAAACCAGTCTTTGGAATAAGCATCTCTTCCATGCAACTTCTCCTTACTTATTCTGTTTTAAACACTATGCTGAGTTTAAAGTAAACCTCAAAACCCTAAAAGGAAAGAGTAAGGGATTTAAGTCATTTAGTGAATTGCCTTATCAGCCTTTTAAATCTGTGGGGAAGGGTAGCAGCTTTTAACATTTTTAAATATAAAAGATTCTGTATTCTATTGAACATTTTAATTAACCCAATACCAATTTCAATATCTGCATCAGATTGTCAAATATGTCTATGTTTTAATGCTTCTTTGATTCTTGACTTTTAATGAGTCTATCTGATCTGCAAGCTCACATTCGTTATAATGAAATTGCAAATTATAATTTTTAGGCTGATTCCACAGTATTACAGGAAGCTGGATTCCACAACTCTTATTCATTTTACAACTAAGAGCTCCTTATTAAATGTGATTTGTTCTACAACTTCTAGTTATAATATACGGTGTATTTACCTTTTCTCTGAAAGAAGTTTGTTAAAAGTCTCTAACTTTACAAAGTAGAAAATTTCTTTATCCTTAAGCCTTAAAATTAAAGTTGCTCATTTAGCTGTCATTTCCCAGTTACTACGGGGAGTTACAGTTCCCAATTCCCTACTTACTTGTCCAGCTGATGCTGATGGATATGCTGTCCCAGGTCAGGCTGTAGTCTCTGTTGTAATGACTTCTCTCTTTTCTGCTAGCAGCTGTAAAGTGTTTCCATTCCATAGCTTGTTATACTGCTATTACAATTACTAATGCCATTTTAATGTTCCAATATTTTGACTTATATCTCCGCATTGCATTATCTTTGCCACTCTTCACATGATTGACATTTTTCATCCTAAGATAACAGATGTTCATGGAGAAATACATTTCTTTATTTGATATTTAAGCATCATTTTTTGCCAGCAAAGCTGAAAGTAATAGGATAAACAGGCTAAGAGCTGCCCTTAGCCCGGCTGAAGTGTTATTCATCAGGTCCACATAAAATAACTATTTTGTTAAGACCAGTGATCTGAAGCTGCTTATAGCCTTGAAACAGTCCCTCAAGGATAAGTTCTTGAGTTGCTGCTCCTTGAGGTCCTATATTAGTGATTTTGATTTGATCTTTTTAACCCAGTCCCCAAATGTCATCTATCTATACAAGAAACTGTTATTTATGGGTTTGGTAATACCTTTAAATTACTGTGATCCGTTCCTCTTGTTATTGTTTCCTGAACTTGCCAGATTAGCTTCAAATGAATCTACTAGCTGTAATGTCACAAAGATACAGACATTTTGTTTATCTCCTGAAGAGGAATGTTTGGGTTCAGTGACAGTCCACAGTTGTTTTGTGGGGCTTTGCCCTGAGGCTGCTCTATATTCTGAGTGCTCTGAGGATGTGTCTAAATGAAATCAATCTTTGACACCTGAACTTGGGTCCTGTGCTCCTTTGTGGCAGCAGCACTCTGCAGTTCTTAGATTTCCTTCTGCTTCTCTCTGACTCTGCAGCACATATTTCATCCCGTGGCCCTGCAACCCCAATCCAACAGGAGAATTTTATTTACCCACAGTAGGAGACTGGGCAGCACATCCCACAGCAGAGCATGCAGGAGCACGAGTTCCCCCGCAGTGATGCTTTGCCTGCAAAGAGCACTCTGACCTCATTAGTTACAGAGGCTTTCAAGAATTTCTACATGCCTCTGTGTTTTGAGAAACAGAGATATTCTGAAACTTGATGTTATTTTTGAGATTTGAATGTTACTTTCTGATACCACCTTAGAAAAAAAATGCTCAGCACTTATTTTAATAAATCAGGGTGATCAAATTTTCAATGCACTCATCTAATGGGAGATGTTAAGGCTTTCTTCAAAAGCAGGCTACTGTAGTCAATAAAAAAACCTGCTGATGAACTTCATACAAATTGGGTTAAGTAATGAATTCATTATTTTCCAGGAATGCCTACAAGCGAACTTGCAGTTTGCCTGTAGTTGATTGATAAGAACAACACTAATAATAATAACCTGATATCAGTTGCAGATTGTACTATTTTATTCTTTAGAAAAATTTTTATATATTTGTATTTCATATTTTTAAAGGTGCAAATTTATTGTTGGTCAAGAAAGAGTGAAAACTGGAGTATCACCCCCCCCTCTAAATGGCCTTTACCTGTGATGAGAAGTTTAGGTTCAGTTCTGTGGCACTCACCCTATGTACTGGAGTGTCACCCCCTCTCTCTAAATGGGTTTTGCCTGTGATGAGAAGTTTATGTGCACTTCTGTGGTACTCACCCTATGTACCCACAGAACCTGAAATGACTCACTTAGACAGGTAGACAAAGACTAAGACTCAACTGAACTCAACTCAATTTTCAAGGTACTTTGAATATCTGGAAGCAAATGAGTCGTATTGACTTGAACAGCCAGCCACACAGCTAAAGCACCGTGAGGTACTTTGAAACCACAGAGTTTCAAATAGCTTTATCTTTCACTGCACAATCATATAATTTTTCATTATATTTCTGTGTATTCTTTTCATGAGAATTATTACATTATCAAGCAGAGCAGAAAAATGAGGCATAGGAGTTAGTTTCCTGCAAAAGAAGTGCCAGATATAATAGTTTTCTCTTTATCACATTCGCTTTCTTAGGCAGCCTGCCAGCTATTGTCTTTGAACGAACAAAGCTCTGGAAAGATTTCAGAATCTGAAAATGTCTTTCTCAAGCAAGTTGGTAAATTTAAACTCTTTCTGAACACTATCTATTGCATTAACAATAATGCACTTTCAGGTGTACTTATGAACATCTCATTAGGCTGCATCTAATAACTAGGTGTTTGGTAAATTATCTAATGGACTGCAGACTTATAAGGCTACTGCAAGACATGTATCTTAGTTCTCCAGTGAAAAAAAGTAACTTCAAAAAGATGTTCTGCTTCTTCTTGGCAGTTTTGATGTGCTTGTTATTTGGGGGGTTATTGTACCTACACGTGTGACAGGCTACTTTTTGTCTAGTGAAATATTTTAGGAGTGATATTCTCATTACTAGCTCTCTGTGTGGACTTTTTCTTATTTATTAGCTACACTGATGAATAAATTACTTGTGCTTTCTTGATAGAATCAGTTTCTAGTTTATCTATTTATATGAGAGGAAACAAAGGCTCCAGTAAACACTCAAAAACATCCTGCTAAAGATTTAGATACCCCACTGCAGCAAGGCGCACTGTGCACTAGGCAGACTGGTTTTTCAATTGGTTAGACTTCAGATGACTAGCAAAATATTTCCAGACAGCATCTAAAATTCTTGGCCTCCAGACTTTTGCTTTCTCTGGGGCATCTTAATCTGTTCTGAATGCAGCAATGTGGCAAATGAGCTGAAACCACCCCATACCTTCAGCAGCTGACATACCAATGTGAAAGACAAGGGGAATTCATGCCCCTTCACACCAGGCACAGAGGCTCCCTGGTAAAGCAACTTTGTTGAGGAGCTGGAGGGATCTCTGCAGTTCCTTGCTGATAGGCAGCTCAACAGGGAGGAGCTCATGGAAAAAAAAAAAAAAAGTCTATTTCTGGTTTTTCATCATCTTGAGAGGAACGTCTCTCAGATGGTTAACTAGTTTTAGCTGAGATTGAGAAAACTACATACATTCATAGCTGGTTAAGAACACTCCACCACCGTGTCTGAAAGATCCCTTAGATGAGGCTAGACTGATACTTAGGTAGAATTTTCTGCACAATTTGGATTAACATATTCTTCTTAATTCTGGGTTTTTTTAATAGTGGGGTTTCTAAAGTGACAATGTCATTTACAGAGTATGTCTTGAATTGTGAAAACTCTGTCCCACTTTTACAAATTCTCCTTAAGCATATGCATAGCAAACTTCAAGAGTGTTTGGAAAACAAACAGTCATCATAAGATCTAATCTGTTTCAACGAGACAATGTAGTATACTTTTAAATTCCAGTAATTGTTAAAGATGGTTTGGAGTAACTAAAAAGTATTTAGTTCTTCTGGAGCAAGAGTCATCACATACTATGTGACATCATAGTTACTTAAAATGCTTGTTCTGAGGAAGTACCTCAGTGATTTGGATTTAAAACAGCAGAACACTGAGAAAAGAGATGCTTGAGATTAATAAGGATTTGCTTATCAGGCAGGTGTTCAAAACTAGTCAGGCACAACCTGTCACTTTGTGAATGCTTTTTATGTGATTGCACAGTACTGTGATTTGAGTATCAGGCAAACAGACCTTTTATAGTCAGCATTTACAAAGATCATTGACTGAATTTGGTACCCTAACCTCATATTTTGGTCATTTCACTGAGATACATTGTTTATTTGTATATTTGCAGTTGAAAGCATTGCATTTAATTAGGAAAGGGAAAATATAATTAAAATACTCATTTTAGATCACATTTTTTAACAAGGAGAAAGCTTCTCCTTTTCACACAGCAATTTTTATGGTCTAGACAGTACCATTTAAATAGACAAGCGCATGAAATAAAGCAGAATAAAACCAGTATGGCTTATCTTTTAATATTCTGCCTCACAGTTGTTTTTCACTGGGTGACAGGTTGGTTTCATGGAAATGACTAGTATTTCCACCATCTGGTCAGCAGGTCCACAGGATTCTCAGATCAAACAGAATAACCTTGGAGCAGAGATTCTCTGTTAGGGACACAGCTCAGTGACCTTCTTGCCCAAGGCAGTAGACTGTGGGGGTGCTATATAAATCAGTCTGCAAGATAATGTCTCCAGATAAGGTTGGAAGTTTCCTAGGTTTGGGGGACTCTTGGGCAGTACCCCTGAGATGGAGGGCTCCCCTTGCAAGGCAAAGTGCAAGCACAGCAGCTTAAAAAGACACAGAATAAGGAGTAGTGTGCTTCCTGTGACTGTTTCTGATCAGAATTTTTTTTATGGCTTCTTCTAAACTTTCCTGGGGTGCATCAAGCATGGCATTGGGAGTGATTGTGCTGCTTTACACTGCACTGGTGCAACCTCACCTTGAGTACTGGGTGCAGTTTTGGACGCCACAGTACAGGAGGGACACAAAACTGTTGGAGAGTGTCCAGAGGAGGGCAACAAGGATGGGGAAGGATCTGGAGGGGAAGTCTTATGAGGAGGAGCTGAAGTCCCTTGGTTTGTTCAGCCTGGAGAAAACGAGGCTAAGGAGAGACCTCATCACGGCCTATGGCTTCCTGACAAGGGGGGCTGAAGGGGCAGGCCCGATCTCCACTTTTTGGTGACCAGTGACAGGACCTGAGGGAACAGTATGAAATCGCGACAGGGAAGGTTTAGGCTGGATATTAGGGAGAGGGTCAGGCACTAGAACAGGCTCCCCAGGGAAGTGGTCACTGAGCTTGACTGAGGTCAAGAAGCATCTGGACAAATGCCCTCAGTCCCATGCTCTGACTTGGCTGGCCCTGTGTGAAGTCAGGAATTGGACTCAATGATCCTTATGGGTCCTTTCCAACTCAGGATATTCTATGATTCTGTGATTTCATGTGCAGGAATAACGAAGGGATGGAGAAGGGTTCTCCATCTGTAGATGCTGCTGTGCACTGCAGAAGATGCTTTCTAAGTTGGTGGTTGAATTTTCTAAGTTTGTATCTCTCTTTTCTCATGGACATAAAGCCACCTGGCAATATTTTTTTTTTTTTAATCTAAACCATTTAGTGATACAACTTTTGTGAAGTTGTTTTTATTTTCATGTAATTCTACTTTTGAGAGAAATAAATTAATTTTCTCTACATCATCCCTGATTTTGGAACCTTAGGCTGATACTTACCCTCAAAGTATGCTTACACTGCCACTGAGTGACATAATCAAGCATTTCAAAATTATTTTTTCTTGACATGCTGATGGAATTCAGTACCCTTTTCTCATCCCCTTAGTTAATGATTTTGAGCAGCAGGAAGAATAAAACGGCATGAAGTATTTTTGGTAATTCTGAATAAAAAGAACAACTTTTAGGTATTGTACTCTGAATTGAAAAAGTATAACTTTCTTCACATTTGAACTTTATATGGAGCAAAACCTCATACCTAGGCAGCAGGAGATGAGGCATCACTAAGAATACAAGAAATAATTTCATCAAAAGAAGCATCGATAAAAGAATGTCACTCCTCTACGCATTGTAATTTACCCAGGGCATCTTAAACATCTTTAGCAAAGTAGGTCAGGAATAAGAAGAGCATAGGGCTATTTTTTTTAATCCTAAGCATTTACTAATCTTAAAAAAAAAAAATTAGAATGCTCTCTAAAAGTGCATCAGGCATGTTAAACTGGCCAATAAAATAATGTGACTGTGATCACCACAGAAGAAATCACTATTCAGTAATCCAGCTGACAGAATTGTTTGTCTTTGTTTAGAACTCAACCCATTAATGTGGGGACCATTAAATGTTGTTCCATTTTTCTTCAGTGGTTAGTAGTTATGTGGCCATTTGTATTAATTCCTAACAGGTGGAGGCTGCCTGTATGAAGTAAGACTGCTAGGCAGCAGGATGCTGGGCTGCAGTTATAAGGAGAGCAACAACTCAATATGTGACCTTCGCAGGTTATTTGATTGCCACCCACTTGGTATCAATCAGTCCTGCTGGAGAATTGAATGAATAACAGAGTCTCACTAAAAATCACAGTATGTAAGCATTGAATTTCCATGGATAGCAACATTACAGCATTTTTAGGAAGTAGAAAAAAAAATACAATTTCAATTTTGCTAATAGTTCCTGTGCTGACACTCAGTATAAAATATATATGTGTGTGTGTGTATAACGGCTCCCCTAAGAAAAGAGGAATCTAGCTGTAAGACTCAGGGCATATCTATGCAAGTACCTAATTTTTCATTTAAGTGGATTATTAGACCAAAAGAAGGGGTGCTAATCCCCCTAATAATTTGTAGTTCAGGGATATTAACTAGCCAGATATATTCTGGTCTCCTGGACCTGAATACTGTCACGAAGCAAGCAGCTTGAAGCTGTCTGAAGGGATAGTCTTTGATTCCAGAGAAATCCAGTCATGGTCCCCCCACCCAGAACTGCTTTATATGTTCTGAAACATGGGAAATGAGGACACCTGGGACTTCCTTCCAAGCTTATGCTGTTGTTCCAACCCAAAGTCCAATAGAGATGAAGCCAAAAGGTCTGAATGGGAAGAAAGCCGCTGGAAGCATCTGCTTTCTGTTTGAGAAGAACAAAGGGACACTTTATTGGATTATCAGTGTGACAACACTAGACATTGCACAACTCTGTAAATCTTGAAAGTCTGAGAGACACCACAATCAAGACACATACTAGCACTAATGAGGAGTAAAGATGAAAGGGAAAAATTAATTTGATGACCAAGAAAAATTCCACAGGTTCTAAGATTTTTGCTAAAATGCTTTTCAGTGTCTTGCATACATCCAACTAGCAATGAGGAATGCCAGGGTCCATGGGCAGGGAGAAGAAGCTGGTAAGAAAACGTATTTCACAATTCATTTCTACAGCCCTGTTTCTTTCAGGTGATCCCATGAACCCTACCACTTCTCCTCTGGTACTCCTTCCTTCTTTCTATCACTTCATAGCAAACACACAAAAGAGACTAGAGCTGTTGTTCTTCTGGGACAGACTATAAACCTTCCCTTATCAATGTATCTCTTCCTCACCACAGCTTAAAACATAAGAGATAATATCAACCTATTCCTTTTCAACTTAGATTTAAAGGTTTCTTAAAAGGAATCATTTGTTTTCTGCTTTTTGAGATCTTAATTTCAAGAGTTATTTCTTCATGGTTATCATTGTTTAAAGTCTCTACATAAGACTGCCAGGACAGTAATTAAAAACCAATAATATAATATGATCTTAATGAAAATGGATTTGTTAAAGAAAAATGAGACATAATTACATATGAAACAGAAATTAAAAATGTTATCTGTATTCAAAGTGACAGAACATTTGCAGCTGGTTCCCCAATAAGAATCCAGAATGTAGAATCATTAAATAATATCTCATTTTTTAAAATGTCTCAAAATAGTCAGTGCCAGCCTCAAAAAGATTTACTATGCAGCTTTGAATTTTTCAGTTCTTGATTCTAAAATGTGACCACTTTTACTAATTTGCAATAAAACAAATGTTGACAATTTTTATATAAACCAGCAAGTGAAAATGCTGATACGCAGTAATTTTTGCATTAACTCAAAAGAAAAGTGTGAAATGGTAAATATGAAACATGTGCAGTGAAAATTATACTGATCATAAGTACATATGGAAAGCTCTTTCTGAAAAAAATAAGCCTTTTAATGCTTGATAATGCAGAAGGTACACATCAGTAGTTCTTCATTGTATAAAACAAGCTAATCACAAAAGATTCACGTTACATGACTGACAGTCTTTACAACCTGGATAAAAATCTCAAAAATATCTAAATGACTTACATGAAAGTTGCTGGTAATTAACCTTCTTCATTTCTTGCATGCTTTTGAAAATACTTAAGGATTCAGGCTGTAATTTTTATGAGCTTGGAAGTCACTCCTGGAGCCAGATTTTCAGAAGAGGTTACCTTTCACCTCCCACTGAAATGCTAGAATAAACAGTCATATTTCAAGTGTTCAAGAGGACAGTAAGTCAAGCTCTGCCAGAGCTTTCAGAGGTTATTTGAAATTGTAACAAATATTTCACAACCATTTTAATTTAAATTAAATTAAGAAAAAATATATTTGTTGAAAAGGTCAAGATTAAACATAATCTTTTAAGGTCCTCAAAACTAAATGAGCACTTGCTTCACTTTTCAATACAGATAATGATGTTGAATTTGGGGGCAAAAGCAGGACAGATAATGGGGATGGAAATGATCTCAGCATATGTCAAAACAAAGTTCCAAGACTTTAGTGAATTTTGACCAAAGATAGCTATCCTACAGAGCTTTGGAAGAGCTGTCATATCAACTTGGAGATCCTACAGAAAGGTTTTCCTAACACTGTATTGTTCACCTTGTTTAACAAACATTTACCACGTTTAACAAAAAGGAAAACCTAGGTCTATTAGCTTTAAAGGTAGCGAAGCATCAGTGCTGTTGCAGAAGGTGCTCGTGACACCACATCCTTGGTATGGCACATAGTGCTAGTCACCAGTGCTCAGGAAGAGTGACTTCTGACTTGTAAAAGGTGCAGAATACCACTGCTGGGATCAGAGTGTGAAAGACTGCTTGTTTGGTCTGGCAAAATGCAAGCTAAGAAAATATATGTCTGCTCATAAATATATGCTGGTGTATATGTATATATAGTATATACATACATATATATATATAAAAACAGCAAATAAAACTGTTTATGCTAAAGAAAAATGCTTGTACAAGAACAACTGGGGCTAATAAAATGGACACAAGTATCTTTTAACACTGAAGCTACTGAAACAAATCTATCCACAGACCTGACTGGAACAACTGTCCAGAAAAAGAACAGAGAACAAAATATTTTCACATGTTTAGAACTGAATTGAATAAGTTTGTGAAGGGGATTGCCCTGTTTGCCTGCAAGGGCAGAGAACTGGCTGCAATGACTCAGGAAATCTTATCTTCAGTGCTAAGCTCTTCTATCTGTCAGTGAACACAGGGATGAGAGTTGCTGGTTGCTGAAATATCTAGAAAATCTATTTCAACTGGGTTGCTGAGCTGATTAAAAACAAGCAGCCTGTAATTTAAAAATAAATTCCTATATGTATTTGGCTATTGAATAAAGATCAGACAAAAATGATGGTAAAAAGTACAAAACCTCCTGTGTATGAAGCTCATGATTTCTGGCTGGATTTGCCATCATGAGGGCTGTCTCTTGTTCATCCTCGGGAATAGAGGCAGTTTATCATGCCATGGCAGCAATCTCACTATCAGATGGCCAGTCTGTGATCTGCTTTTGCAGAAGTGCATACCAGGATGAAACTTCAAATCCTGCAGTCTCTGGGAAATGAGTCATACAACCTGGGGACTACCAACAGTCTCCATCATGGTGGACAGCCCCTCTCCACTTCCCTATCTTTTGCCCCAAAAGAAAGCCCTGTGTTTTTCATAGCATATGGCTATCATCTGAAGAAAAGAGACTCTTTTGAACTATTAGATTAAAAAATATTTTGCATGTTGAGGGTCGAGATGAGGGTTGTGGATTCTCTCTGATGGCATTATTTTTGTTATTTTCTTTTGTTCAAAAGAAAAGGTAGGCAAGATGGATGTTAAGGGAGTTAGAAATCTGGGGTTACACTGTGGAGAGTAAGCCTTTGTTAGAAGTATAGAACAAACAGGGGAATGAGAGATACATGAAAAAGGAGGAAAAACTAACAGCTAGATAGGAACCTACAGAAGACACCATCATTAAAGAGGTGAAACATAGCCATAATAATGCAGATACCTGTGTGCTTTAATTCTTTTTGCAGTCTTCTGCCTTTTAGGCTATAAACTCTTCGGTAAAGGTCTGTGTCTTTCTAGTGCTATAGTCAATTTTCTCAGAGCAGCTGAATGTTTACAAAAAGCTTCATACTTGCCAAACAGAGAGCACAGGCAACAGTTTATTATTATGAATTCATGATTGGTGAAATCCTTAGTTACTGTTAAGGGGACCATCTTAATTACATGTTGCTTCCAACATAGCATTGTGAACTATGAGTCTGGAAATAAATTTTATTTCAAACATTAATTTCATCTAGTAACCAGTTAATATAAGAGAATGGAATGACTTTGTTGCAAAAGTGACCATTTAAAAAAAAAAACCCTCCTTGAAAGTAATTTAAAATAAAAAGAAAGAAATGTCTGTAGTTCATAAATTCATAAATTTGATAGCAGTGTAGCAGCACTGCAGGCTTTGTAATTATATGCTGATGCTACTTCATATTACTTATCGCAACAAAAATTCCTGTACTTACCTGGACTTAGGAGAAAACTTTTGCTCTGCATGTTGTTCTTCTGTATGAAATCCTGCCTGGGCCCTGTAACTGAAATGCTAAGCTAATCTCTCTTTTTCAACAGAGATAATAGCATGCTAATAGAAACTTCTGACAAGCAACTTGTATCGCTTAGCAATTAGCAACTGCCACTGTAATAGAACCGAAACATCACCAAGGATAAAATGTGGAAAATTATTTTCTTCTCCTTGCCAGTTGCTCTGTTGTAGTGTTATGCTCCTGAGAAGCAAAATACCTTCACCAAATAAACTCCGAAAAGGATTTGGTTTATTATTTTATCTTTCCTCATCAGTAGCTTCAGGCAGCCCGGGAACATCAGTAAATTTCTCCAAATTCTGTGTTATTTAAGAAAGATTATAAAGGACATCATAAATATAATTTTGCAGCATGGGAAGCACAATGCAGCTGAAAAATTACCCTGAGCTGGACTGTCTTTGTCCAGCTCAGCATGGATATCCAGTGGCTTTCTCCCCTTTCTCCCTTATCCAGTGGCCTTTCATCCTTTTCCAGGGATGCTATCTTAAACTAACCAGTGCAAATCAAACTTGGCATGAGCGCAGCACAAGAAGACAATTCAAATAACGTCTCCCTCACAAGCTCTGTCTGTATTCCCAAGTGCATATTGTCAGTGCTGAAAGAAACATGATGCATCACCAGGGACATGACAAGAAGGACAGAGACATTGCAGAGAAAGCTTCTGCTTCGCCTGGTCACCCACTGCTGCTGGAGAAGGGAGTTTCTGTTTCCCAGCAGCTGTATTGCTGCTCTGGGACTGCACTGCAAACGGGAGACAGCAAATACTGCTTGCTACACACCAGAGTGGACCAAGCACAGAGGAAAATCTAGGTCAGCTCAACATAATGTGATAGAAGTATTTCATCTTCTTCTTTCAAAAAGTCCAGTTAAATATATATGTCTTTTCTCAAATAACAATATGAAATTTGATTTCTATTGTCCATGCCAGCAGATGGATCAGAGCAAGTGGGATCTTTCTCTCTGTTGGTACTGAAATAATGGCAGATCAGCTGAACACCTTCCTTCAGAAAGATTTGGCCTTCCAATCGAGAAGAAAAAAATACCTGTTAAATGCTCAAATGCTTTTATCCTGTACCATCTGATTTACACATGCTCTTGCAAACTCGGCCACTATATATGTATCTTAGACCATACTTAAAATATTTCATTGTACAGGTTGATATGTTTATGTCACTCCTATATTAGAAAAGCTCGAGACATATAATATTGTCAAATGTGAAAACCTGTCCTGTTTGTTTTGAAAGATAATTTATTCTAAATTACCTTGATTGCCTGGAATTAAACATTTCAAATCCAGAGCATAAATTCACTGAATATTTCATTCTTGTTATAATTCCAACAGGAACAATATGCTCTAATCTGCAGAATATATCTATAGAACGTGCTTTGAATTTAGGTATATGCTATGGAAACTTGCCGACCTTTCAGGTAAGCGTCTGAAAACCTTGATGTATTTTTGTACACCTTCAGAGATATGCATGCTAATAGTCTTAGTATATAGAGCAACTGTCCGACTGTCAAATAATTTCAAAGCTAAGGCATTCAAAAGTAAGTTGTACTGCCTAATTGGTATACTGCTAAACCAAGACAAAAGGAATCCCACCCATAGGCTGGACTTCTGAGCTCTGTTCGCCTAGCAGTGAGATATCTAAGGTTGTTAGCTAAGCTCTCTCAAGGACATCAAAGGCAGGAGGCAAGCAGCCCTGCAGAACAAGTGACAACACTCATCCATCGCAGATGGATGAATGGGGAAGGGATACCTCTCTTACAAAGGTTGCCCTTCTCTCTCTTCCTGATGGAATCTGAGTGACCAAGATACACTGCATATCTAAGTGTTCCAGTGATAGGTGGAGAAAATCTTACCCCTACTGACCCAGTGTTGGAGGCACAATAGCCTTGTGCCAATCAACATGTTTAAAACTGACTGCTGCCTTTTGAAAGTCAAACAACTGCAACAGAGGAGGTTTAGGTTAGATGTTAGGAAGAGGTTCTTTACTGAAAACGTGGTCGGGCACTGGAACAGGCTCCCCAGGGAAGTGGTCACAGCACCGAACCTGACTGAGTTCAAGCAGCATCTGGACAATGCCCTCAATCCCATGCTCTGACTTGGCTGGGCCTGTGTGGAGCCAGGAGTTGTACTCAATGATCCTTATGGGTCCCTTCCAACTCAGGATATTCTGTGATTCTATGATACCCTACCCACCATACTTAGAAGGAGCTCCATGTAAAAAGGCATAAAATCATCTGCTTTTTCTCCATCACATTCTGCCTTTGCTGTGATGTTTATACATTAACATGATTCAGACTGCCAATGTACTTAGACCTCTGCTAAGGTCTGTGATGTTGAGCCAGAAAGCCTCAATGTTTCTCTACTACCCCTTTGTATCCATCTGTTTCCCTTTCTTCTATGCTGATGGAGAAATTTGGGGGTGGAGGCAGAGATTTCCTTTGCTTTTTTAAAATCCGTGTTTGTACAGAAGTTGGTGCATGCAGCTGGCTGTTTATGCATACAGCTCCTAAGTACTATGGAAATAAAAGTAATACACAGGATTAAAAAGAATACTTTATATTAAGTTATTTTCATCATTAATGAGCAACTTCTATCCCAAATGGCCAATTTCACAAGCTAAAAAGGGAGCTCTGCTGGGAGGAAGGTAGATCTCCGTTCTCCCACCACTACATTCCCTACAAGTATTATTTTCAGACACATGTTTTCTGAAGTTTTCTGCATTTCCATGGTTGGGAAAAAACACAGAGATGTTTACCAGAATGAAGCAGGGCTTAAATCACAGGCTCTCAAAGGCAATGGGGCTCAGATAGATATAGATATAGATATATACATTATATTGATATATAGATATATAGATGGTATCGGTATAGATATATAGATGATACAGATACAGACAGATAAATAGACATATAACCCTGAGTAGTGGCATTACATCAGGTTTGAGTAAGATGATCCCCATCAAGCCTCTCCAAATTAAGCTTGTAGAAAGTAAAGATGGTGACAAGGCTTATATGCACTGAGACATTACTGCTGCTTATGGGAGTACTTATAAAGAAAACTTCAAAACAAATAGATGCCAGAGAAAACAAACTGAGAGTCTCTTCCTTTTATTATCTAAGCAGAGATATTAAAAAGGGACCTCTGTGTCCTAAGTCATAAGAAAGATTTCCTAGTTGCCAATTATTATTTATCATTGCCAGAGTTATTTTCAGTAATGGAGATAAATAATGTGAGATAAAGTGACTTAACTTTAAAAACAGCAGATAACAGCCCAAAAACCAGGGAACTAAAAAGATTTTAAAACTTTTTAAAAATAGTTTGTGAACAAATATAAAAAAGAAGAAAATGTAACAGGGACATGATGTTGCCTTTTTTATTTTAAAAGTGGTAAAATTGTTGAAATAATTCTAACACATATTGCACACGCTCCCTAATAATTTTAATATCAGTAATTGCTCCCACTGGTTGAAAATGCAGCAGGTGAACCAGTAAGGCAGATATACTAGAATTTTTTCTTCAGTACTAAAGTATAAAAAGATAATTGGAAAGGTGACAAGAAAGGAAAATATGATATGTACAATGCTGTATCTGGAATTTAAATTGCTTAGAATTAATTGTTGCATAGACCACTCAAAAATAAAAAATATATTTGCTAACAAGTATGACATTTTTTCTGGCTCATGGATAACCAAGTGGGAAATCTCAGTATTATCCTGCATCCAGTTTGTATTACCATCCATGTGGTTTTTATGGTAGAAAATTAGCAAATTTACAATGGAGAGAACAGAGAGAAGACCAAGAAGGAGACAAAACTATGATGGAGGTGAAAGTTCTTGGAGAAAAAATGGAGGACGTGTTAACTAGAAAATGCCTCATCTATCCAGATGGGCATAGGTTGATCTGATGATTATGCTTCAAAGGAGAAGACTGTTAGCTCCAAGACGACAACTACATAAGGGGAGGATTTAGAGAAATTTCTCTGCCACAGCAACAGCCATCAGCTCAGAAAGGCTGAGATGCCCGTGTTTGTGGCAAGCAGACTGGAAATTAAGGTAAGTGGGATGGAATGGGTGACATGCATGTTGCCTAACACATCTTTTCCTTTCTAAAAATTGTTTACAGATTTCAGTTTACATTTTCTTACAGAAATTAGTAAGTAGCACAAGAAACACTTTATACTAAACAGTCCAGTGAAATTAAACAGCTGATCGGTCACTGACCCAGTCTCTAGGAGTAGGCAGCAGCCTGCTCACATCTCTTGAAAGCCAGACTAATTATTGAAGTAAATGCATGCAGAGATAAGTCCATAGACCTTTCTACCACCACCTACATCTGTCTGTACTATCCATGAAAAACTAAATAGCAGGAAAAAAAAGCGAAGAAACATAATTTAAAAGAAGCTTCTTGTTTAGCAGATAGATCACAATACATAAAACATTATCCTCTGCCATAGAGGAAACAGCAAACCCAGCACAGTTTCTCAGCCCCTGACATAACTAATTGGTGCTCACAGCAGCAATGGCATTTCCACAGAATATATGGAAAAATTAGTATACTGCCTACAGTTACTCTAACACCTGACTCCACTATGTCTCTCCTATAAATATAGGATGGCCATCACATGCGGCAGCAGGTCATCATATGGTCACACTCCCAAAGCGTGTCTATGTTTAAAGTGCAGAAAAATCACATATAATCACAGACTGGTTTGGGTTAGCAGGGACCTCAAAGAACCCCTAGTTCCAACCCCCTGCCATGGGCAGGGACACCCTCCACTAAGCCCAGGTTGCCCAAAGCCCCATCCAACCTGGCCTTGAACACTGCCAGGGAGGGAGCAGACACAGCTTCTCTGGGCAGCCTGTGCCAGTGTCTCACCACCCTCACAGGGAAGAATTTCTTCCTAATACCTAACCTAAATCTGCCCTTTTTCAGTTTAAAGCTCTTCTCCCTTGTCTCATCACTGCATGCCCTTGTAAAAAGTCCCTCTCCAGCTCTCCTGTAGGCCTCTTTAGGTACTGGAAGACTGCTCTAAGGTCTCCCTGGAGCTTTCTCTTCTTCAGGCTGAACAACTGCAACTCTCTTAGCCATCTGTTTCAAATTCCAGTCAGTGTAACAGAAAGAGCACTGAGTCACAGGACAAAGGACTCTAACATTCAGGTCATTTTCCTCCACTCAAGATTATACTGGTACAGGTACTTCTTCTCAATAAGCCTGGAAAGAAACCAAGCACAGAAGTAGTAAAAAAAAAAAAAAAATCTTCCCTTGTAGAGGTAGGAATAATGCTGTACTTGCTTGTCTATCATTGTGGGGTTTTTTTAAATCTTTTCCACATCAGCATGATAATACTGTTTGTTTCTTTGACAGAAAGTAATGAGCAGTCCAGGTTAAATACAATCAATTCAATTTCCCAGCCTGTTTTTTTGGTTCAGTCAAGTTCTCTGGTTCATTTTAGCCCGCCTCTAATTATCTTTGATAATTGCACTAATACTTTTTAATTTCCTATTAAAAAACCCCACATATCTTTCTGCTTTATTTTTGGACCCCACTGTGGGAACCCAGGAGATGTGTCATGCTTTGTGACATGGGAATAAAATAAGATGTTGTTAATTCCCTTCAACAGCTAAGTCTTGGGAAAGAGCATTGATATCACAAAAGTACAGTGTGGAATTTTAAGTGAAACAAGAGGTATTGCTACCTTAAAATGAGTTCATTATAAGAAATTTCACACATGGCAAAATTATTGTGACTGTAGAATAGATAACCTAGCTAACATTAAGTTTTGTAATTTAAAAATATATGCAGTTTTTAATTACATTTCTGATACTTGTATGCTTTTTTTTTGCTACTTACCAATTTGACTACTTGTAATGCAAAATACTTTTCAGATTTTTTTCAGCTATTCTTAATCTCTACACAAAAGAAGGGGTTTGATAATTTAAGCTTTGTGCTGGCTGGTGTTGTCAGTAAACCTGTCTGACAAACTAATTTAGAGACCCACCCTGCAATTAATAACATGTGAACAGACTGTTGTATCCTTACAGAGCTCTGCAGACCTTCTTGATGATTTACCATTCTAGCAGCATGCTGCTGTATGAAGACCCTGCAAGGTTAAGCTTGAGCTCAATCCATGTTCTTTTGATAATATGAACTATTTTATAAAGTCTACTGAAAACCTAAAAAATGCTGAGGTTGGGTAAGCTGTGGTATTTAATTTGCTGTTTTGAAGGGATAGCATATAATAACACTTTGAACATGAAAAAGGAATAGGGAATTCTGACTGTTTATATATTTGTGGACATCTTCCAACCATGGAGAAGCTACTACAAGAATATCATGGTTTTGCAAAAGGTAAGATTAACAGATCTTTAAAAGTTATCAAAACTCCTGGGGTTTTGTAAGGGTGGAAAAAGTTAAAGTATGAAAAAAGGAACAGATCTTATGTTTGTACTGCAGTTATTAGTCATTATGTGTTTTGAAGTCGGTAACTAATTTTTGTTGGCAAAACAGATTTAGCTTACTTTGACTTGTGTGTATACTACAGATATGAAAAACTTTCTTGATTAATTTAAGGAATTTTTAGAACTTTGGGTTTTCTTTTGTTTAACTTGGGCGTTAAGTTTGGACCCATGTCTGTTGCAAAAGTTAGGACAGAAAATTACAGATAATAATAAATCTTTTTTTAGTAAAGGAAGAAAAATTAAATTCTATGATTACAGTTTCAGGGAGAAAAGGAGATGATATGAACACTTTGTATTAGTATCTGGTTTACAATTAATTAGTCCTATTTTGTTTACAAATACTTCTGATATTTCTGACAATGTTTTCCTTGTCTAGCTGCAGCCTTATGTTTATTACTGAGCAACTCACCAGATTTTTTTTTTTTATAAAGACCTTCTTACTACGTAAAACTGTCATCTGGTATATGTAATTACAAATTCACATTGTATCTGGCTACATGTTATGATATTATGAGCTGGCAATAGGCTGTAGAGACTATTTTTCCATCTTTTGAACTCTAGAACACATTTCCAATATCTGTAGTCTTACAGAAGGTAGACATTTACTGAAGTGGAGCAAAAATACTTTTTTAATTTAATTTGGGTTCTGTTCTTCATACCCGATCAAAGTCTCAAATACTGAGTACTGACTTGGTTCCATCTTCATATGTTATCAAAGCTGATGATAATTAACAAGTTTGGAAGGGTCTGCTAAGATGTTTGGGTTGTTCTCCATTATGTGAATTTTGTGGATCAAGGCTGGTGATCCTCCTGAAAGGATCTGTTTCCAACGAGAAGGTATGAGTTTGAAGCAGGACTCAAGGTAAAGCTCAAGAACTGCATGATCTGGGTCTTTTTTGCCATCAAAAGCTGTGGGGGAAAATCCAAACATTATTAATACCTGCAATATTCAGATATGTACACTGTGCTTAGCTCAATAAATTGGACATTGCAGATTTTTTTTAAACTTCTGTATAAACCCACTATTTTATTACTTATACAGCCCTTAATATTACACAAGTTCCTCTGCTTTCTGTATGTGATACTATCAATATCAGAATGTTTCATTTGAATGGCAAGCTTAGCCACATTCTGCTTTGGTTTGCAATTGCACTGAATTAGCATTATTTTCACAAACAACTATATAGAAGTCAGTACTGACTTGGGTTACATATTTCATATGATATCAAGCAATCTAAGCCACTACTTTCTGCAGAAAGAATGATCACTTTCTCCTTGAGAACAAGGACATATGGTGTTTATTTATGCTGTCTTTACTCATGCTCTATTTCTTAAGGAATAGCAAAAGCTATTCATTCTTCTAACCCCCTACATAAGCAGCATGGTGACTAAGGTGAAGCATCAACTCAACCAAAACAGGGAGCAAGAGAGGTAACAAGCCAGGTTCAGGGAAATATGCTATTCTCTTGTACTTGTATTCTTCTATCCTTCAGCAGACAAAAATTCCACACCACTTTGTATGGACTTGAGGCAGTATAGCTGGTATCGATAGAGGTTGTACCACTAACAGCAAGCAAGAGATAAATAGGAGTAAATATGCTTCCTCTGCAGCAGCATAGCCAGAGACCCTTTGGAGATGTTAAGGTACATGGTGTTTGAATTGTGAAGGATTAGTATCTCATGCTAAACAAACTTCCTGGACTCTAGGTCAGTAGGAAAAGACAAGCACTACGTGGGGCAATCCTTTCATACCACCCATGACAGCTACCTAAAGTAGGTGGAATGGATACCTGCTGCAGCCTTTCTACTCCAGAGAAAGAAGTTAAACAACTATTTTAGGGTAGAATTGAATGTTTAAAGAACTGGCCTCAGAAGTCCATGTTCCTAAGCATGGCTACATCTTGGAAGTCTCCAGCTATGATTAATGTAAACCTCACAGATGAGATGATAAAGAATCAGTAAAAACTGCAATGAGAATAATTTAGCTATCTGAAAGCTTTGAAACAGTTTCACTTCATCTTTGAAGTCTAAGGAAGCAAGACTGTATGAAGTCCTACTTTTTAATTTAAGTTTTCCTTTTGTTAAATGAGTCATATTTTCATAAGCCTGTACCATAATTCTGTGACAAAAATAAAGTATCAGACAGCAAAGTATAAGGTCAAAGATGGGCTTTGATGAAATTTGATGGAAGAAGCAAACAGTTTTTAGTAATTGCAGTTTTCGGTTGGATTAGTAGTTTATTATAGAATACTTCGCGTTAAAATAAAATTAGTCTTGATAATTAGTTACTTTATTACATCTAGCCACAGTATATTTCATAGAGGTCTCAGCAAATTTCTCAAGTACATTTGTAACTTATAAGTCTAAATTTCACAGAAAGTTAATAGCTCTTATGCTACTAAATCACAGCTACTTGGTTTGAATACCTCATGTTTATCCCAACTGAACCTGCAAAATCCAACTGGTTTAGGGTGCCCACAGATTTAGCACCTATTGATATATTGAGTGGCAGGATATTTATGGTAACTTGCCAATGTGTAAAACACACATTCTAAATGCAAAACTATTTTCTGTTGAAGGCCAGCTAATAGCTATGCACCATGTTAAAAATCCTGAAAATAGGATTGCTTTGGTAAAAGCATGACTTTCACCAAGAAATATTTTAAGATGGGTTGGTTAGGATTTATAATTAATGTGAGGAGTGTAGAACAATGCACTAAGTCTAATCAAAAGGAGGGTGTTTTCTTGGGTGAATAATGCTCTAGTGTTGAGATTAAAGACAGAAACATCTAGGCCAAATTGAAAAGTTCTCTTCAGTTTCACAACTTTTAAGTTGGGCTGAAAATTGAACCAAAAATTCAAATTGAACATATTAAGAAATACAAGTCCAAATTCAGGTCAAGAGGCAATGGGCACAAATTGAAACACAGGAGGCACTGTCTGAACGTCAGGAAATGCTTTTTACTGTGAGGGTGACCAAGCAGTGGCACAGGTTATCCAGAGAGGTTATGAGGTCTCCATCCTTGAGGATGTTCAAAAGCTGTCTTCACACAGTCCTGGGAAACTGACTCAAGGTGACACTGCCTGAGCAGGGAAGTTGGACAAGATAACCTTTAGTCATGTCTTACAACCTAAACCACTCTTGTGATTCTATGAAATTGAGGAAGATGAATCCCTCTAAAAAACTAGCCATTCTATACATTAAAATATTCTTTAAATGCCAGGATAATACTGGGAGTTCATCCCTGCAGCATAATTAGGCTTTTTATTTTTGTGTGCGTGTGTATTTGCTCCCTTTCTTCTTGAATGGTTCATCAGTACACAACTTCTACTTCCAAATAGGTAGGCTTAGTCACTGAACAATGCACAGAGTATTGTACTTCAGAGACAAATTAGTTTTTCAAATGGGCAGTCATGTTTTAAATAGCACTACCACCTCCTTCTATTTTTTGTTCTTTTCAATACATTCAAAAGAAAGTTATCAACAAAATTCCCTACACAAATCAGAAGGGAGTAGAGTTCACATAATCCATGTTTTTGTGGACGGTCTCACCCTACTCTAGAACTCTAAAAATTAAAAATAAGCTGCTTCTGCATGAAAATCTTCTGGTTTCCTGAAAGCATGAGTCTAGTTCTTGAGCTTGTATTGTTTTGAAATACTGGGAAACAGTTTACAGCAGGAGTATTGACATCCCATGCATTGCAATGTGAATACAGAACAGAAGCTAGTACTTAAATCCTGAAAAGGAGCATCCACTGCAACTGCTTTATTCACAGAAAAAACAGCTCCAGAAGCTGTATCTAGGTAAAGAAACTATCTTGCCATCTCCCACTTCCATTTCACAATCTTTTGAATGCTGGCAATTTAGGCTCTGGCTAGACATATCTGCAGGGCTGCTAGCAGCAGCTTACACTTACTGAACAGTATTACTCTGCCCACAGCCACAGTTAATGGTCTCTGCCTTATTGTTGTGCCAAAATTAATGTTAGTACAACCACAGGCAACGCTTAATCACACTGAAAATAAACCTATTAATTGTATTTAGGCTGGCTCTGCTGCCTAGGAGTGTAACTTCAACGAAGCTCAGTTTTCAAAGATAATCTATTAATTATCCAATCACATACTTTAGGTGATCTACAGACACACAGCATGGAAGCAAAAGGCCAGTTCTGTCAGAAATGTGTTGATAATTCAGTAAATCAGTAAATTGGAGTAAAAGTAATTGCATTGGAACTATGCTAGCGATAGCTTTGGTGTGAGATGAACTCATCACCTAAAATCAACACTGTTAAGTTTCTAAATAGACCTGCCAGGCATGATTGCCCAGAATAACAGTGGCCTGGCCTCAGCTCAGATGGTCTCTCCCAGCTTCTATCTCAGCAATATGCTAACAAACAAGGACTTTTCCACTTTTGTCAATCAGGTCCCCAGAGTATCTCTCCTGGAAACACCCTTTCCCACTGAAGTTTTATACTAACACTATAAAAGATTACTGTGTTGCTGCTTGGGAAGACAGCTCAGGAACTCAAAACATCTTTCTACACACTCCAGAGATAATAGACTATTTTTACAACTATTTTATTACATGATAATATCACAGATATCTTGTCTTCAGTTTTAGTCACCTAGACCACTATACTTAAAGCCTGCTAGAAACAGACCTATTACAATGAATCAGTTCCTATTTTTTTGATGTGTAGATGGTGCATGCACACACACACACATATACACACACACATGTAACTGTATACCTTTTAATGTAAAAGTTGCTCTTGAAATTGGTCTCAAAATGGACCAAAAGCTACACAAATGTTTATTTTCTCTTCACAGAGTATTTTTGAAAAAAGGCCTTTATTTTTTCTGGGGTTTTTTTTTGTTGTTGTTTGGGGTTTTTTCTGTTTGAAATTATACAGACTACAGTGAAGTAATTATGTGCAATTACCCTCCACCAAGAGAAACCGTCTTCAGGAAAAAGGAACAGTCACAACACAGTCCTGATGATCTTGAATACTGCAGGCAAAGCCTTTGGAGAAAGCTGGTGGTTAGAAAATCAGGAAATGGTTGAGTAAAATATTGATAAGGCATAAAAATGTGAGTGTTTTTAAGTGAATTACAGATAGATAGTTTACAGGATTTCCTTGTTAGCTGGAAATGTTCGAGACCAAAAAAACCTTGGCCAGCACATGTAAACAAAGTCAGTAAGAAAGAAGCAGAACTTTTTCTTCGTTCTGTTCCTTGGAAACTCTTCCATCAAGAATAAAATAATAGTTTACCAGTAAACCTGATGATATCTGGTGATGGTACTATCTGACCTTCTGGCAGCAGAACCATAGCTCTTGTAGGTATCATCAACAGAGTCAGAAATCTTCCCCAGACTCCCACTACAACCCTGCCCACATGAGATTCAAACTACAGAGGCCTCTATTTTTATGTACTGATTTTCCATGGTCAAATTAGCACTTTTAACTCAAAAATTATTGTAATATTAAGATTATACAAAACAATTTCTGAAGAAAATAAGAATTCATTTTCTTTGTCACCAGATTTTCTGTTCTGGATTCTATTAAGGCAAAATCTGCTCATAAATGGAAAAGCTACATCTGCTTTCCTTGTAGAATGTTTGCCATTTAATGGTGGTGAAACTATTTTTAAACATCGTCTACTTCCATCTTTTTATCTTTAATCCTTTCTTACAACAGATGATAAACTAAGCAGTTTGTAATTTCCTGCTACATATCCCTACAACACTAAATAAATTGCTTGTTAGACTTCTTCCACAGTTTAGAAATCCCTGTCTCCAAAATTATATTTCTAGATGTCTTTAAAATATTCATCTAACTCTTCACTCAGTTTGCACTTTCCAAGAATTGTATCTATTGCTTCTTTTCAAAATTCTAGATTCCATAGAAAGCCTTGCAATTTTTCCAAGGATACAGAGAAAAAAGTTCTTATCGGTAAGGTTAAATCTGAGTTATCCAAGAAATTTCTGCATTACAACTACTAAATAACTTATTTAACACTAATAAAATCCTTTCTTGCAAATAGTTTTCCTTTAAAATATACAGTAAATATTTAAAGTATGTGTCTATATACATATGTTATATAAAAAAGAGCATGAGTATTTGAAGGGTTTTGGCTGAACTTTCCCAAGTTTTAAATGGAAACCTGAACATGGTGGTCTTCCATGCCCAAATGTGGTGGTTTGGCCCTGGGTGGAGGCCAGACACCCACCAAAGCTGCTCTATCACTCCCCTTTTCAGCTGGACAGGGGAGAAAATATATATTGAGAGGCTTAGGAGTTGAGATATGGACAGGGAGAGATCATTCCACAATAAGCATCACAGGCAAATGGGGGTTTCAGTCAGTTCTTCATGAGTTGTTTTCCTTCTTAGCCACGGGGGAGCATTCCTCACACCCTCCCCCTGCTGCACCATGGGGTCCCACCAATGGGAGACAGTCGTGCACAAACTTCTCCAACATAAGTCCTTTCCCACAGGAATTCAGCTGTTCACCAGCTGCCTCAGCATGAGTCCCTTTTATGGGGTGCAGTCACAGAATCAGAATGTCTTTCAGGCTCAGACTGGTCTAGCCTGGTCCTCCGTGGAGTCAAAGGTGCCCCCCCTTTCAGCAAACCTGCTCCTGCTTGGGTCTGTCTCGCTCATCTCTGTGTCTCTCTCTCTCTCCACAGGCTACAAGTGCTGGCAGGGGCTTGCTTCAACGCAGGTCACAGCATCTTCTGTATGTCTCCACCTGCTCCATCCAGCGTGGGGCCTCTCCACAGGCTGCAGGTGGGGTCTTGGCCTTTTCCATGGACTGCGAGGGGACACCAGCTCCACCATGGGTTTCTTACTCTCTCAGGCCTGCAGAGAGCTTCTAGCTGCTTCTTGCAGAAGCCACCCCGCGCAGACCCCCTTTCTCCACCTGAACCCAGCCATGCAAAACTAAAACACCAAACTAATCAGAAGGCTGAAAATCTGGACACCACTGCGCTTTCTAATGCTATGAGTTCAGACAAGAGAGTATGGCCTACTGGGCTTTCCCATTAGGGAACATAAGTTTTCCGTGACAGGTGATCACACATGATATTACTAGATCACACACGACATTACTAGATCACACACACATTAGGTGTCATTGCACCAGTCGAAACCACAGGCCAAAGCCAAACAGCCACAAGTAGCTCATGAACTACACAGAAAAACATTGTTATATTTAAAGGAAAAAAAAAATTACCAAGTTCAGATATTCTTATGGTGATTATCTTTAATTGCTGTTTTCTTTAACTGGATAACAATTAATGGAAAAAAAATATTGCTTTGATGTCCTGGAGACTAACATAAAGCAGAATCTAGGCAAAGCAGCTTTCCTATTTGTACTCTTTAATTAACTATGTTATTGTAGAAGGCTTGACCCAAAATAAATTATTTCTCTAAATACTAACATTAATTAGCTCACAAGACCCGATACAATGTAGCACTAAGCCAAATTCATTGGAGGACTTTGTTCTGAATTTCAGATTTGAACAAATTATTTTTCTCTTTCTCTTGAACTAAGACAAAAGAAAGAGTGTTCTAGTGTTCTATCTCCTGGTTTAAAAAGATGGGGGGGAGGGGGAGGCAAAACATTTAAATAATTTCTTTTCTCTTCCTTAGCCTGCACCACTGATCTCATCCAAAATTGTGGGTTTGCTCTTCTGGGAGGTACCTGCAAGATGCATGGCAGACAAGTTAGAGTCCACTCCAGCTGTGACATGGACAAAACTGTCCATGGATGTACCAAGGAGTATTATATACATGCATAAAACAGCTGGTTTTTGTATTTTCTTCAGTAGTCAAGGCCCATCTTTGGACTGTAAATTACTTCATTGTCTCAAATTGTAAAGATTTAACATCTTATTCTAGAACAAGATAATAGGAGTGAAAGTATTATTGAAAAGCAAAACAATATTTTTATCAATTATTTGTTCTCCTTTGAGGATGTAATCCTCATTAAGAAAGAAACTCATAAGTGGAAAATAAATCCTTCAAAACAATTTTCATAGCTACTCTCACTAGAATAATTTAGACTAAATACCTCATTATATTAATGCAAATTAGTTTTTATTATACAATGGATACTTTTAAATAAAACCTTGTAATTTAAATAAATTCAGGTACTGTCATAACACCTCCAGAATATACGAGTGCCCTACACATAGGAAAGGAAAAATGGGCTTCATATGTCATTGGAACTGAGCAAAAAGAGACAAATAAATGTGGTGTATATATTGAATGTAGGTTGTGTGCAGGTACCTATGTATAGCACAGGGGGGAATAGAGTTTTCAAGACTTTTTTAGGTTCATGCTTTAACATGGATGTTTATTTATTACTAGTATTTTTAGGTTTATTTTGCCATTAAATTATTCAAGGTCTTGTATCACCTTAAATATGTATGTACACGGTCCTGTTCTGAAAAACTTACAAAAGAAGAGGTCTTATTTTTCATACATTTTTTTCACTATTTACACCCAAATTAAATGCATTTTAAATGTTGAGGGGGTTTTCTTTTTTTTTTTCTTTTTGTACCAAGTGATTCTCATTTGTTTTCTATTAAGGACTGATATCCATGAGAAATAAAATAACCTTTTATGTCTCCTTTAAAAGCCTCAGATGTTTCCTTCTTGTACTGCACATGGAGATAATATGAATTATTATAAGTTTAGAAGTCACTGCCAACTATAATGTTGAATTTTAACACAGCATCTATTTGCCTAGGTTTTTTGGTTTTTTTTTTCAGTATTCCTGCTGTATGATTTAACCACAGGTCTTCAAGAGTCAGCCAAGCTCCAATCTAAATACTAAGTATACTATATTTTCTGTCTTCAAGAATAGACACTTTCTGTTACCATTAACATTCCTCCATTACTTATAAAAAATTACAGGCATAACTGAATTTTATGACTCATATAATACAAGTCTTTAAAACCAACCAAATAAAAAGAAGATTTAAAAAAAAAAAAAGAGAAAGAGAGGGGAAACAAGACAAATATCTGGATCACAATCCTACATTTCAGAAGAGCGTATTTCAGTCTGTTCAGGGATTTGCTAGCATCCTACGGAAGACCATCCTGGAGAGATCGGGGTCCTAGAGAGCTGATCAGCTTTCAAGGAAAATCTCCTCTATGCTCAAGAATGGTCCATCCCCATGCACAAGAAATCATGCAATCCTGGCAGGAGGCCTGCATCGGTGGAAAAGTAGCTCCTGACTAAACGCAAACATCAGAAAGCTGTGTATAAGAGGTGGAAGCGGGAACTGGTGACCAAGAATCTCTAGAGACACTGCCCAAGCATTACAATAACAGGGTTGGGAAAGTCAGAGTCTACTGGAGTTGAATCTGGAGAGGGACTTAAAGGGTCCCTTCCAACTTAGTGTATTCTATGATTCTATGCCTTGATAGGATGTAGTAAACAAGACAGAGCCAAACTCTTCTCGGTGCACAGTGGCAGGACAAGAGGCAGGGGGCAGAAATTAAATTCCACTCAAACTTATGAAGAAGATTTTGTATTATGAAAGTAGTCAAGTACTGGCACAAGTTGTGCATATTGGTTGTGGAGCCTCCATCCTTGAAGATACTCAAAACCTGACTGGAGACAGCCCTGAGCAACCTGGTCTAGCTGACGTCTGTTGGACTAGATGATCTCCAGAGTTCTCTTCCAATCTCAGCTATTCTGTAACTCTGTAACTGTATTTGCAAGCACTGGCCCTCCTTTCAAAAGCAATCACAACTTTCAAAGCAAGCTAAACTATGCAGCCTAACCAAATATTTCATGGACTAAAACAAAGCAGAGTTTACTCCTTTGTGAAAAGGAGTGAAGTTCATCAGAAATAAACTTACAGACAAAAGTTCACACAAACCATTTGCTCTATTCTCCTCCATCTTATTCCATCATTAAAGGGTAGCAAAGCTGTCTTTTCAGATTTAGAATGTGATGCTCTTTTTGAAGGCTACTCGGGAGCAACAGCTGGCAAAGAGGCTTTAGGGTTCACTGAGTTTCAGACGTTATATATCACAGCGATAACCCTGAAACATTATTGATCCAATAGACTTTTCTAATTGTTAATTGAGGCAAGAATATCCAAACTGACATGACACTGAACCTAGTAGTTCCAGGCACCTCTACAAGTCTCACAGATTTCCACTTTAACAGTAGACTCAAAAATTTTATCACAAGCATGGGAGAAAATAACATCTGTCATAAAAGTACTTAAAAAGTGAAAGTGGTACTTGATTAACCAACATATTATTGTTTGTGGGACTTGTAGGTATCTTTGAGAACCTAGGGAGCTCTTCTTCAATAACACAATTTTACAATAATATTTTACGATCACCCACAATGGGGAGCATTTATGGATTAAAGAAAAATCAATTAGAAACTGAGACCTTAGTTCTCTAGATTCTCCCCCATAGGTCTTCATGCCACAATGGTTACAGTGAGGATTAAAGTCAAGATTTCAAACTAATTTGTTATTTATATTTTTGATGGATGTTTGATGAAAAAGGCTAAAATCTGGAGAGTTAATCTATTGAGTCAACATTGTAAAGTACCTAAGTTAATTGGAATTTTAAACCACTATTTTTTTCAAAAGTTATTTAAGGCCATATTTGCAAAGGCTTAGATAGAGACAGGTAGCCAGGCATAAGCAATTTATATTTCAAATAACAAAATAACATTGTGTTCTCACTGATCACCTAAAAATATTGTAGGTAATTGTACAACTATTAAAATCTGTTCCTTAGACTTTTAGCAACTAGATTTGGATAGGATAACCAGAGACATGCAAATGACTCGAGTCTTAACAACAATGGCAGTCTCCAGGACTTAGAGTCTAAATGACAAAGTCACCTTGTGAAAATGGGACTGGTTTCAAAGTTCCTTATGTGCTTTTAAAACAGCCACCCTTTTTGAAAATGAGTCAACATTTATCCAGCCTGGTCACAGTAGCCTGAAAAACATTAGTTTTCAAAATCACAAAGACAGCGATCTCACCTTAAAAATCTGTTTAGGTATAAAAATTAATGCTTATATGTATGGCTCAGTCTGAACGCTAATTACACAATTTAAAAGCAATGTAAAAAACCAAACCCAAACAGAAACATTAAGGCTGCAAAATTGACCATGCAGGCATCAGAAAATGGTAGAATTAGGGTTTGCCTGTGTAACTTTAAATTTGGTTTCAGGTGCCTATGTGCCTTATTTAACTGTATGGACATAGACTGCTTTTCTCTGAGGATCTACCTCACTCAGAGAATGACAGTGCTCACAAAATTAATCAAAGGTCTGTACTTAATGAGCTTATAATGTGATTGCATGCAAATTTATATGCAAATGGCCAGTTGTGCATCTAAGTGGCTACTTGTATGTGTCATTATCTGATTTGCATGCATAATCACTGTAATTATACACAGTTTTAAAATGTGAGACCATCGTGTTTGCAGCTGAAAAATATGACTTAATTCATGTATTAGTCATGCCTATTAATCAATCATTTATTTACAATGTGTTTACATTAATCAGTTGCTCTTTGCATAACTTACATTGCCTCCTTTCCTGCAAGACTCATCCTGTTCTTTTACCTAATCATTGAGTCTGTCATTTGGAAAGCAGACGACATACACCTCTGCCAGACAGCAAGCTCCCTGTCTTACAGTGTTATCTGTGATCCATATATTCTGTACTCAGTTGCCCCATATAAATCCAGAACAATTCTAAAAACTAGGGCAGATCTATGCATCAGAATTAGTTAATATGCCCTTTTCCAAGTAATATAAAGTTCTATTATTCCTACTTACATTTAATGAAAATTGTCAAAAATCCCGTATTAGTTCTGACTTTGCTCTCCTAACTGGACCCTCCACTGTGCAAACCAATATTCATAACAGGGGGTTTATAGCTCAGAGGCTGAAGAGTCCAAAAAAAGCATGAAGACATGCTACTTTTCATCAAGCGAATACGTTGCATTCAATTTGTATGACCTACTAATCTAATGTTGTATTTTTCATTCATTACATACTAAATCCTCAATATAGACTAATCTATTTTCTCAATCACTTGAAGCATAAATTGAAAGACCAGATAACCTCCACAGTCTCCGTGGAACAGGGCACTATTCTTTTGCAAGTCTGTTCTGCTGTATTATGCATCATTACCTGTATAAATTCCAATTTACAAAGGACAAAATACCAGAATAACATATCATCCACTTTATTTTCATTAAGTCTAGGGAAGCAAATAAAGTCTGTTATATGGAGACATTTGCCATAAGATTAATTATTACACAAGCGTTAATCAGAAAGAAATTAAAAGGGAATGAAGATGTCAGCACTGACAGGCATCATTACTTCTCTGAAGACTGTGATGCAGAAAAGGGTTCTGTGTTTCATCAGGAAGCTTGCACAGAAGAACTGTGCATAAGACAGGATCTCTGAGACCATAACGTTCAGTAATCAGTCAGATACTACTGTTCATGATAAATTAAAAGTTCATCTTAAAATTAACCTATTGCAGAGCAACAGCCAGGTGGCAGCATGCTTCTGTGATGACCTTTGGTGAGACACCAATGATAGTATCTGGCTGAAACTAAGAGAAAGACAACGTGGTCTAGGAAAACAGGATGCAACTGCACCGTACTGCACATCAGCGCTCCACAACTCTCATAATTAAGCTGGAGCCAACTTCGGAGAGAGACTATAGAGACCAGAGTTACTATGTGACCATTTGACTGTGAGTCTGGTTTTACTGCATCCATTTAATTAGATTGTTACAATAAATGAGATAGAGCATCTGTCAGGATAATCCTCATGATATACCTTCTTCAGGAAAACTGTATTGAGCTGAAACAGAGTACTCCCCCTGTTCTCTTCAACCATTACTCAGAATGCCCAAGCTACCTGACAAAGCATATGGAACAATTTTATCTGTGCAAGAGCTCTCCTGTTCAATCACAGGAAGATAAAGCTAGTGGGGTTGCAACGTGTCCCCAGAGCTAGTAATGCGGCTGTACTGTCTGTACCACTAAGATTATAATGCAAGTAATCTTACTCCCCTCAGACTTTGTCTTGGTAGGAATGGGCATGATAGAACGGCACAAAACACTGTAATTTGGTTTAATTTTTTGTGATACCTAAGTGGTTCTTATAACATCAGTGCATAATTGGGAGCACCTCTGTGAGTAAACATATCAGAGTTATGTCATGGACATGTTTTGGAGACATATGTTAACAGGCATGCAAACGTTATGCGGCATAAGAAGACTTTGCTTTTTCAAATACTGCTTGTAGAAACAATTTCTTAAAAAAATGTGATACACTGCTTAGGATTCATGTTTGCTCATGTTATCCCCATTTACTCATCTAGTCTTATTCAAGACCTCTATATAGTCCAGGACCTCCCCAGAGCCAATGGAGACTGCACAAAGGAGCAGCTAATTCTGCCAGTTTAAGAAAAATGCACAATTAGCTTTGATGCCACAAGCACTTGTGCTGATTCATAGCAAAATTTAAAACTATCAACAGACTGTTAAAAATTACATTTCTGAATTATGGCTGTTTGTACTCACTGTGAAACGACTGACTACGTTACATGCATCTACAGACTAGCTTGTAGGCTGCCTTCACCCCTTTTATTTCTATTTCATTCCATCTGAGTCATAAAAGAAACACAAACGTTATCTTTCTGCTCAATTCAAATTCATTTCTATCAGCAACCTGATAAAAACACCCTTTTAACTTGTGAAAAGTTCTACTACAAAGTAGTAATAGATCATAAATGTATACTGAAATTTAAAGACACAATGAAATATTCACAACAAAACTTCCAAGAACTGATTCATAAAAGACCATTGGGGAAAATATGTAACTCCTAACATCTATAACTATGTGAGTCTAAATCTATTTGCTCTTCTTTACAAATAAACTCACAAGTCATGCTAATGCAGAAGAGCATCATGAACATGTAGGTCCTCTGAAGGGCAGGCAGACTGATTAAGAAGGGGTATGTGTGTGTGTGTGTGTGTGTGTGTGACAGAGGGTTGATACCACTGAAAGGAAACTTTCAAGCAAGGCATCTTGTCACAACCCTAAGAACAAATGGTGTTACTCTAACCACTCATTCTAGAATCATTTCTACTCGGTTAAAGGTTTTAACAAGTTTTTGCTGAATATTTCATGAAAAGCAGCTTTCTAAGACCTTCCTTCCTCTCCCAAAGATCAGAAATTTCCCAAGGAATTTTGAAAACAAAGTTCCAAAACAATACTGAATCCTGCTAACAAATTGTCTCGTGTATCTTCAGAGAACAGCCTCCCCAAAATTTTTGATAGATCTAGCTGGTTTATTTTTAATCATTTACAGCTGTCTTTCTCTTGTGAGCTCCTTAAGGTACCCTTGCATGTTTTACTTCTTCACCAAACTAGGCACCCTAGACAGACCCTACTTAGTTTATATGTTCTATTTGTTTAGATAGAACAACTATTGATCATAAAGTAAAATAAAAGGACCTTTTTCGCTCTTTTACATCTAGGACGGTCATTCAAACCTATGGACATTCTTGAGATATGTGATATGGGCCCAATACTGAAGGTACAGACCATTATTAGGAAACCACAGGAAACTTTCCTAACTTAATTGTAGGGAAAATATTTTATTTTGTTTAATGTCAGGAGAATTTGTGCACATCCAAATACCAAACACTACTTGCTTACAACTTCAGAACTACCTCTAACTTTATTGCTTAAATTCACTACTAACTGACTGTCCAGTGCTTTCTTCTCCTGTGCTCTGTTCTCTGTTTAAGTATGAGTAACAGACATTAGAAAGAAATCCCCCCCTATGAGGATGGTGAGACACTGGCACAGGCTGCCCAGAGAAGCTGTGTCTGGCCCCTCCCTGGCAGTGTTCAAGGCCAGTTTGGATAGGGCTTTGGGCAACCTGGGCTAGCGGAGGATGTCCTTGCCCATGGCAGGAGGTTGGAACTAGTTGGTCTTTGAGGTCTCTTCCAACCCATAGCTGTCTGTGGTTCTGTGGGTTAATCTACAAATACTGATGTGTTACTGAAGACATCATCAGCTGAACATTTTGCACATGACAATTTATTATTTCATGGGTATTTCCCCATGCCAATAAAAGTTGTATTCATAAATCTGCAGACTGAGGTGTGTCAGTTTCCATTCCTCACTGAAATGAAGAAATAAACCTGAGAGTTATCCACAGGCAATCATGCTACAGTCAATCAACTAATGATCACCTTTCCTGTGAGCCTATTAAGTGCGTCCCTGCATGAGCAAGTATGAAATAATGTCACTTACTGTATCTGAGGCAGACAACAGTTGAAGCGAGGGGAAAAAGTGAAGGTAATCTCCCAGAAAGTATTTTCAGCTTCACAGTGTGTGCTTTTAAAATAAACCAAGTGTGGTAGAAAAACCTTGGCAAATTAAAATGCAAGAATCTCCACTGTTCCAGAAACCACACAACTATGATGAGAACTTAACTTGGAGATCTTAAGGTGTGTTATGTCAGCTGAAGATTTTCATTTTAAATGAAATATCACTAAAGTGCTTGACAGGTTTGTATAAAAGGAAAGTTTTTCTTTTTGATTTATCTCTCTCCGTCTAAAGTCTGTAGCCCAGATCCTCATCACTATCACATCCAACAAGAGGAAAGGATCTGCACCAGTTTGTACTGCAAGATGTTCTACTCCTACTCCCAAAATGATATTGGGTATTTAGAATCACTTATTCTCCTTGGTTCTCCACATAAAAATATACAACAATTTCTATGCAATTGTGATTTGCTATCTCAATGTCTATATAAAAATAAAAAAAATTGGTGAAGGCCACACATGGAATATATTAGATTACTATCCTTTACCTTACAAAATACAATAAAATTGTCAAGTACTGTAGTCCCTAAAGATTCAGTTTGCTTTCCTTTAACAGTTAATATCATTAAGTATATCCTAGAGCTCTACATTCATTTTGCTAAAATAAATTTGTTCCGTCACCATGTTTTGATAAGATTGTCAGAATGTAATTTTTTTCTTACATTTGATGTTGTCCATATCACTCTCAGAGGTCTGCACTCTCACCTCGTGTGCATACCCTGATGAGAGGTGCATAAAAGCTCGACACTCAATTAATAAGCTGTTTTTAGTTGTAAATCACGTCCTCTGATTAGTTGCTTAATACATGGGGAAGAAACGAGTAGTCAAGAAGAAAGGTCTGCTTTCAGGACAAGCAAGAGACAAACGAAGTTAGGCAGCACAAACTGCAAGTCCAAGTGAATCCAAGCTCAGTCTTTCAGAATGAATTAAATGTCTCCAACTGGGCTGAAAAGGAACTGGCTGGGAAACAGCTTCAGAACAGCTTCTGGTTTGAATCAGGTATTTGAACCTCACTCTCACACTCAAGAACACAAAATTACAGGTTAGGATCAAGAGCCATCAGTACCTTGACTGAAAATTTCAGGATTTTTATGCTTTCCTGGCTCCTGAAATATAAAACTTTCCTAACAACCTTCTGGTTAATCAGCGCCACAGAACAACAGAAAAACAGCTACCCTTGGGGAGTGGATAAAAGGAAGGTTGGATCAAAAATGAAATCGCAATAATGGGCACAATACAGGATCCCAACTTAGAGAATAAGCTCCATGCAGACAGTACTAGTTATTACTATTATTATTCCTATGATTCCTATGCAAATTACTGTATTTGGTGTGAAATCACTGCAGTTTCATTAGTGCAGAAGCTGATACTTAACACTGCCAAACCCCCGGCAGCTCAGTGCATGTTGAAAGCAGGCTGTGTACAGACTTCAGGTAGAGCTTTAATGAGAAACTCAGCCTACGTGATTTGGGTGGCAGAGGAAAAAGGATTTTGCTAACACCAGTTTTGTTTCAACACCAGTGTTTCAAGACAGCTCTAAGGGCCTCCTTGTATATATAACTTTTGGATTTGAGCTTTTTTTTTTTTTTTTTAAATGGAAATGCAGAAGCAATATTTGCTGCATTCTCTTGTTCAGAATGGTTGGTGTTCTTCTCAGATCACCGAAGGTTGGGTGTGGAGTTCTTGAAGTGAGCAACCTTAATGTAATTTTTGCCCTCTTTTTTTAAAATCCTCTAGATCATGGCTATTATAAGTTACACGTATCTATGTATCGCTTCAAGCAGATTGTTAGTTCCCATTGTCTGTTGCTATGTTTTCATTTCCCATAATTGTAAAAAAAGCTGGCTTTTATTGCTTTGCGATTGTCTTGTTACTTTATGATCCTGCCTAATTATTATTTTATAACTGAAGTAATTACGTAAAATCTTCAAAAATGCATGAAATTTCAATATTGTAAAAGTCCCACATTAAAGAAAAAAACTACTGTTAATTCAAAACTGAAAGTAAATTTCAGATATTTGGCATTTGCATTGTTTTTACTCCCTGAACATATGGATGAAACTTATTTTAATACACTCTGTTTCTCATACAAATTTTAGAAATTGGAAAGCAGCTATGATTAATAAAAACAATTTTGAGTGAAATTACAATGCCTGCTGAACGCCTTCCTGGGCATGTAGGCAATGGCAAATCAACTTCTAGTATGCTTCACGACAGCTGAAAGTAGCTGTGCAATACTTAAGCTGAAGCAGTTTAATTAAACCTTGGCATTTTAACAGAATAAAAGAAAATTAACTATCCTATTTCATTTCCCTATAGTGTAAACAGAGTGCCTGACAGGCATCTGTGAGATATATAATTAATCCCACTAGTCAAAAAAGACTTTCAAGGATAGTTATGAAGACTTTAGCTCATATATAAAATAAAGTTTATATCCCAAAGATGCTCATTATGGACCCCTCAAATTACTTAATGAGATGATTTATTGTTGTATACACTGCAAAAGAGAAATGTCTGCCCATATATATATATATATAAAAGTAGATGCTTTATACATACATATTTGCAACTTCAAAGAAAGATGACTAAAAGAAAGATAGGAAAACAAGAAGCAACTGCACCTAACAAACTGGAGAAAAAGTCTACTAAGCACGTGTCGTACTACAAAAACTGTGTGTAACGAAGGTGGTGTACATTTCATTACTATTTTTATAAAATATTTAAATAAATATTTATCCATCGGTTTAAAATAAGCACCAGTAAGGTATGGAAAAAGCATAGCATCTTTGCTAATAACATTGAATGACATCAAAGTATGTTATTGAACTGCAATTTCTGTTTAAATTGATTTTAATAAAGCATGCAATTCATAATCAAGCCAATTTTCAATTAAGTGATAATTGAATGGTGACAGCAGGGTGACATACTACTGCACAGTGAAGTAGAAGCAGCAGAATAGGGAAAAACGTTTCCACAATATATCCTCAAGTGAAGAAAGAAATAAGCATGTAACAAGTTTTCAGCTAGTTAGGAAACAGTTACTTCAGTTTGAGATCTTGTAGGGTGTTGCAATTGTCCTCCAGCTGCCACCCCAAAAGGAGAGTGGTCTCCCACCAATCCTACCTTACATCTGCTAGATCCCATAGGTGTCTTGGATACGCTAGACCACAGCACGCTCCCCCACAGATGACAGTGGAAGCTTAAAACTTTAGTTTACAGTTAAGATACATGTGGGCACTTACATGAAGTTTTCTTAATCTCAAACTGAATCCCATCCTTAGAACAGGAGCAAAAATTAAAATATGGGGTAAGTATATGCCCACATACAAGTATCTAACAGCATTTGAGATGTCTTAGCCTGTCCATGAAATCCATAACTGGCTGGCAAAATGACAAAGGACATAGAAGGAAGCTGCACACTGCTGGTGCAACACCTGAGTGACAGGTAAGATACCCTTAGGGCATGTAAAAGAGCACTGGACCCCAGAGATAGCCAATTGATGTGACTCAGAACATTTGCAAGGGTATTATGTGCCTAAGAAAAACCTATGAAAAAATCTGCCCTCTGGAGCACCTAATCTTAAAGGGTTCCTGTTTTGGTGTAAAGTTCTCTAGTCACCAATAGTTCTGCACCTACATGTGCTCAGAACAACTTGGCTTGCACAGCTCAGTGCCAAGATTCCACCTGAACTGAAGTGAAATAGATCAGCAGCCTGAGGGACCCAGCATGCACAAAGCACCCTGAGTGCTTCTACTAAAGACACAAAGGAAAAGTGGTGGCTCTGCTTCTCCCAAGATTTTATAGAAACAAATGGAGAGATGGCTCCCTCATCACTTAGGAATATTTACAATAATGTGTTTATACAAATATAGTTGAATTCATCAGCAGATACAGGAAAGATGGTACCAGACTCTTCTTGGAGGTGCATGGAGATCCAGTCTTGGAAAAGGATGTCCAGGGAGGTTGTCTACAAACCTGGAGGTGTTCAAGACTCAGAGTGACACAGCCCAGAGCAACCTGACCTAATAAGACCTGCTTTGAGTAGGGAACAGTACAATGACCTCCAGAGTTCCTTTTTGATCTGAACTACTCTATGCTTCTATGAAGGTAATTTTAAGCATAAGGCTTCAGATACATCTAATTCCCATTAGAATGCATAGGGTTTCCATTAATCCTGAAAGCTAATGGAGACTCAGGTTCCCAGTATGAAATACAGGAACCTGCATTAGGTGTCTAGGTGATACACAATGTAAAATCAAAGATGGGATTCTCATAACGAAATCTAAACTAATACACGGGTGACAAAGAGAGCTAAGAACCACTTGCCACAGAAGGATAACTAACCTTTTTCCTTCACTGTTCACCAGTTCTGAAGAATGAAACTAATGTGCTCACAAACTCAACAGTGGAAATGCAGATCCTAGGAAGAACAAGTAAATCGGGAATGACATTTATGCCCTTTGTAACACTGAAGCTTGAAAAGTTGAAGCAGAACTGGGAGTAGTAGGGGGGTTGATATTTTGAAAGATTTTTTCTCACTTTGTCTATTAAAGCCACTGTTAGCATTTTTCATTACATTAATCCTAAACGAATTTATATTTTTCAAATAAATTTTTATCTTGCATGGGTTTCACAGAAGCAAAATGTATTTGGTTGTCTTTTTCAATGTCATTAACTGTTTTTTGTTTAAGAAAAAATAGGTATGTTTAATAGTAAAAAAAACCACCTGAGATACTTAAAAAAAAAGAGAGAAAATATGTTAAAGAATTCTGTGACTTAATAGTAGCTTTCCTCATGACTATTTCATCTCAATTACTGTTACTAAAAATTCTTGTATTTTCCTGGAACTGGGCTTTAATTTTGCAGCAGTAGCTGCAATTCTAAAGTAGCTATTTCATTCTGCCTGTCATTTGCTACTATTCCTGCCTTTTCAGTGGGAAAATATGCCTGTTTCTTTATTGTGTTTCAGAACAGTAGATATACAGGACTGAGGGTTCTCAAAAGCTAGTATATTTTCTTACAAGCCATGATCTGAACTTCTGTAAGGACAGAGTGTAGAAATTCATCTGTGAGCACATAAGGGGAATTTTGGAGGGTACTGCAATTCTGAAAAAGTACAAATTGTATGAGGATTTAATAAAAAATCCATTTTTTTTTCTTGTTTTAGTCAGGACAGAAACAATGGCACAGGACAGATGGCACATCACTGTTCCACATGTGAAGTTGTGGCTTAACACCTCAGGCACTTGTAATGAATCTATACTGATTCTCATGAACTATTTGAAATCATTTTATCTTTATATACTATCAAGGGACCCCTCTGTGCATTTCTGTACATAAATGAATGGCTCACTCTGTAAATATTTAACTGTGTTTACAACTGAATATATTCAGTACAACAGCTAGAGTGAGTTGTATATTTTCCTAACAGCATACAAATAGGGTAGAACTCATGACGTGTTCATGCTAGCACTATGTATTAATTTGTCTCCACATTCAGTGTGCAAAGAACAATTTTTTCTTTTTCTTTTTCTTTAAACTTTATTTTTACCTATTTTCCCTGTGCTCCTTACAGGGACATGTGTTATCTGTATTCTTAGAAGTAAAATGTGAAACACTGATGCACATAACAATATAAATTAAAATTTTATTATAGATATAACACATGATAGCCTAAGTAATTTCAGCACAACTACTGCACAATAAAAGAATGATATAAAATAACATTTCATTGTAGTAACACAGCTGAAGCACCAGATTTATTATTACCATTACTTCTACCCATTACTTGGTGCATTTAAAAGACATACAGTGTGCATGCATTCATCTGGATGACACAAGAATTAGTGAGTTAACAAAACAATTTCTCTTCAGGACTATATGACATTCTTGCTAAAGTCTGAATAACAGTGCAAAAGGAATTTTGAAAGACTGACTACCACTAAGACCCCTAGGATTTCACATTTCCCTATATAGTGTCCTGGAAGTTCAGTGTTAGCCTGACAGTAAAGACTTGAAAATAAAATTGTTATGCTACATGCATGTTCATAGCAATTTGGCAAGAGTGAGAGTACAATTTAGATTGAAAAGAACGGCCAACCAACAGGCCTTGTTAGCAGTGTTGTAAACCCAGTTTTCAGAAGGATATTAAAGGGCTTGTTTACAACCACTGCTAGAATACCTATAACCAAGATTTATCTTCTTTGTACAACTACAGAAATAAAGTTTCTAGTAAGTTCTGGAGATAAATCCATTTTTCAAAAAAGCACAAGTCTTAATTGTTGGATTTATCCAGTTTAAATATAATACAGTATTTAACATATATCATTGTGAAACAATTACTTTTCCAAGCAACTGACACTCTACAAGTGCTTTATAATAACACTTTCATGCTTCTGAACCTTTACCATACTACCAAACCACTTATCCAACTATACTGTATCACCGACTGATTTTGTTTGCACATAAAGATTTTTAAAAAGCCACATTAAAAAAACCGCTTAAAGTTAATGTGTGCCTTACTGTAACAAGACTTGTCATATTAAAAGGTTACTTTTAATGAATAATTCCTTATTTAGAATTGCTATATGGCATTTAAAATCTAATTAGTTTGTTCCATTTTCCACAGATAAAGGAAAAAAAAAGGAAAAATAGCAACAGCAAAGAAAATAATACAAAAGAAACTGTTCCGAATTGGTAGAAATGAGAACTGTGAATGCTCTGCTAATAGTGCACTCATATTGGTCAGATCTAACAGGTATAGAAAGACAAGCAAAATATGTAATCTGAATTAATTATAGTAAAATTCCACTGAAGCAGCAAATCTTTGAAAGTGTACATTCAAAAATAAGAGTGGATAAAAAAAGCAAGAGGAATGAAGGAAAAACATGAGCAAGGCAGGCATGCAAAGTGTGAAGGGATAATTTGGAAGAACTGTCCTAGATAGAGGGTGTGGCATTGGGCTTGGAAAGCAGGGCCCTGGGCAATGCTAGATTGATAGATAACATGGAACCTTTAGACCATAAACCCTAGCATGCCGAGAGATTGTAATCATTGCCTCCTGCTGCAGCGAGGCGCCAGGACGAGCCTCTTCCTTTGTTAACTTGGGCCTGCTGGCTACCGACTTTGATAAGGTCTATTAGCATTATACAGGTAGACCGTTGACCAATCAGATACAGCCCGCCAGCAGTTTAGGTATGAAATAACCAATCTGTTTAAAGCATGCTGTCTTCTGAGTGTATTTAAAGGAATCATTTTATACAATAAATCGACTTTTGCTTGCATCAAGCTGTGTCCCGTCTCTCCGTCGCGGCAAGAGGGAATGCAATTAGGAGTGGTCCTCATCTGTACTGCTTGTCAGGAATGAACACCAAGGAAACTGCCTGGGTTTCTTCTTGGTTGGACCCAGTTACACTGAAAGGAGCCTAGGACTGCACCAGTACCTACACAGCAGGGTCCCTTAGGGGAGCAGGTGCCAGAAAAAGCTGGAAACCATTTACTTACAGATGAATCCTCAAGGTATTCCCTGTGCTGCTGTAGATTCAACAGGCATAGACAGGAATCTCCAAAAAACATTCTCCAGAATGCTCAAGCAATGCACTTAGCTTTCTGTAGACTACATAAAGAGCTTAACAACTCTGAGAGACAGTCATGGATTCCAGATGCTGTGTGAAGAATACAATGGCCAACTGAAAACCTGAAGAGGAACACATCTGAATTTCTACAGGCATTGGGCACTTAGGTGTCTGCTTCAGGGCTGAGCCTGAAGCATCTGTGTCCACTTAGAATTTGGAACGATGATACTTCTTCAGCGGTGATACCAGTTTTTTTGTAGTTTATGTGTTAACTGAATGTAAACCATGGAACAAATAAGGACATGTTGCTCTCTTCTGCATTTCTAAGATGAAGCACTGATTTATTTAGACAAGATTGATCTAGTGCTTTAATGTTAGAGGTTAAAATTTTATATGAAAGACTCCATAACTTGTATATTTGTGACATCAAGTATAATAATGACAGCTGAAAGACATTTCAAGTTAGATTGTAACTGTCAATAACTTTCAATAGCTACTTAGCTGCAAAAATAAACAGGTACTTGGAAAAGAAGTTTCATTATAAATTCAGGTGCTTATCATTTTATTAGAAGACAGCACAATGAACAAATGTGTGTGCAACAAGTTGCTAATATGAGCAAAAACTATGTGGGTTTTCTCACAGAACACAATGATAGTTGTGTATCTTCTGGCATTCCATACAATTTTCTAGTAGTATAAATACTGCTATTATTGCCACTAATACCAGTATTATTGCTTTATTACCATAGTTACTGTGAATCCTAGACAGAAATCAAAACCACTTTGTGCTAGATGCTGTACAATGAGCGAAAGAGTAGTTTTTGTCCTTAAGAATTTATAATCTAAGTACAACAGCAGAAGTGAGGGACAGAAACTAAAGATACTACAGATAAATATGGGAACACAGGTTCAACTGTGTGGACTCCAAACATCCAAAAACATTCAAGTACCCAATCAAGCTGTTCAGAATGTTTCACCACAACTCCTACATCCTCTGCCAGATCCAAGTGTATCAAAGTAGCACAAGAGTTCCCATACAAGAGTCTATATATCTTTGTGCCACCTTAGTATCAGTGGAGGAAGGTAGCCTCCACAGTAATATATTAATTGCTACAGGGTTATAGCAGGTGTCAGTGTCCTTCTAAATGTCCCCACAAGAGCTTCAGTTCTCTGGAGCTCACACCTAAACTGGGTCCTTTCTATGGATACCAAGTCTGAATGTGAAGAAACACCTTGTCATTCCGTCCTCTCATTTCAAGAAGGGAGCTATTACTGATACATAATCTTGGAGCTCAGATAAAGCTCTGTCTTCCCTGGAGGGAATAACACACTATCAAGGGCTTGCTGGAAGGTACCTACTTTGTATTTTGTATAGGTCCTCATGGAAGAAGTGATGATACATAAGCCTCAGAGAAACTGTTGCATTGTTTAGACCTGAGGTAGACCCCCTTGAATTCATCTGACTTTGAACTTAGACAGTTTGGATGGTGTCCAGGGAGATGGCCTCATAAAACAAAAAAATTCTTCTCAGAGTGAAGCTGATCACTCAGGCATAATCCTCCAACACACTGAGAACATGGATTGGGTTTTTTGGGGTTTTTTTTTTTCTTTTTTTTTTTTAGTGCACAAACTGGTTTATATAGCCAGAGAGACTTCCCAGAGATAACATGGCTATTTCACTGTCAAGCATACACAATTTTGAAGTTGGGCACTGAAGGTGGACCTACATCAGCAGCTTAATGGTAGCATGGCGCATGCTGGCACAGTTGAAGTCATGCAATAACCCAAAGGCTGTATCTTTGGAGAACGATGAATGAGCTACCATAAGACAGCTGAGTACAGGTAGATCCATGCTGTCAGTATGAGCTATTCCCAACTCTGACCTTGAGTTTCTTTATTGGGAAAGTCATTTAGCTTCTGTTACAGCTGAGCAGGAATCCAAAAAAAGACACAAGAAATATGGCCAATAGAGGGGGGGGATGGGGACAGATGAGGAAGGAGAAGGTGAACTCAACTGTTTACATGATGGTATAGATGCCACAAAACCTAATCAATCAACACGTTAGCCAGTTCATTACAAAACCAAATGTCTTTTCACTCATGTATTACTCATTACTTATTCTACTGTATAAGCAATCTGTCTTTGAAAACAAGTGAAAACACAGTCACTCAGAAGAAATTAGTTTTCTTCTAGGACTTTATAGTCGCTATCAATAATAAGATACTTTATTTTCTATGGAACTTATGTGCACCTTATTACTACTTTTAAGTATAGATGATATCAAATTGCACTGCTGTCCCAGTGATTAAAACATATTGTGAACATTTTAGTTGCACCGTGATTTTTAAAATAACATTTTCAAGTATAAATCCATGTGTTGCATGGTATGCTAACAGGTTCATAGTTTTTGAAACAAGCTAGAGCAAATGAAGTATTACTTGCTTCTTGTAGAAAAATATTCTTGTCTGTAACTATGAGAAATTACAGTTTATAAAAGTATATTTACCTGAAAATATATACTATGTATATATATGCAAAACCTGCAATTTTCTATCAAACTGGATGTTCTTAAACTAGTTTCACTTAGCAGCATGTCATCCTTGTTCTGTATAACCATTTCTGAAAGATTTAATTTGATCACTAACAATACCTTTTATGATATAAAGCAGGTATCTTCTTAATTATTTTTTCTTTAGGAAAATGACTGGATTTTCCACGGATTTTGATTTAACTCAATAGTGTATCCAGGAAAATAATGTGCAGTGTATTATCTCAAATTCAGACACACAGCAGTTCAAGGGAGCAGAAGGCATTTGTTACACACAATTCAAACTGGTTGCAAACAGCACCTCTGAGTGGGGCCTTTCACAAAAGATTTCACAATTAGTTACAGATCTTGATTGCTTCATAATGACCATGTAAATAACAAGGACAACAAATCTCAGAAATAACTTGAAATTGCTGATGTCTCCTTTCACATGTACAGAATTTTCCCTAGTCCTTAGTAGCAAGTCCACAAGTAACTCCCAGGGACCTTCCAACTCTTATGGGCAACCAGCTAAACAGTTACCATTAACCATTATTATTTTCACCAATACTAGAACAGCACCTGGAGGTCCAGACTAGCACACCATTTCTATGCAAGAGATGGTTACTGAAGTATCATCTTCTATATCTCTGATAACTTTATAAAAATATCTGTATATACAAAATATTTAAAATTGGTTTTAGACATTGGTACAGCAACAGAATTGATAAGCCACAAGAAGAAAGAAGATTCTGCACAAAAGAGGGCAGGAAGAATAATGAAGAGAGAAAACCAAAGGGAAAGATATGGATTACATAGTCTTACACTAAAGCAGGTTAGCTTTTTTTTTTATCCAACGTCTATCCTGGCTAGTCTGTGCCTACATTATCTTGATTATTATGAATCACTCACACAACACAAGTCTTGTACCAGACACGAGTTCACAACAGTTCACTACAGCTGTCCCAGAACAGCTGAGACACAAGTGGTTGGAAGAGATCAGAATGAGACTCTGACTGAAAAAAAGAGAAACACTTTAAAGTGGCGCAGGTCATGCCAAAAGAGTTGCAGGAAGTCAATGGAGGAAGGGCTGTTCCACACATAAATGATAATCTGTATGAAGAGATGGATTTGATGTTCAGTATTTCTTCCTCTCGTTTCTGCAGTAAATACTTCAATGACACACTTCAGTGTATAACAAGTAATCTTGTTTCATTAATCACAATGTGTATCCCATCTCATATCTCTGTTGAGATAGATACTGTCCATTTCAGGACTGCCATCAGCAGTTCAGTCCAGCAGCATGACCTTCCTTTGCCATCAGCAAACATCAGAAGCAATGAATCTACATGTCCATAAATGTTTCTAATCATGTTAACTGAAAGTTAAAACAATTGAGTCCTCCAAGGGCTAGGTTGACATGAAGTCTGTAGGCACTATTGCTTTCACTATTTTTCTACACTGGTTGTAAAGGTGAGCTAAGCTTGTAGAGCTGGAATCCAACTCTCCACACTCACGTGGGACAGGACTATTTGACAGAAAATAGCAAGATTCACTGTACAATTATTACAGAAAGTTTACAGTGTAATTTCTATTCCACATACAACCAATACTCCCACTTCTCCACATGAAATACTTCCATGTGTTCTGTTGGATTTCCAAGCTCTTTCAAGCTGTGACTTGTTCATTTGATCTCCAAGTTCCTTCTTGTCCAACAACTGCTCCAGTACTTCCCTTATTTCCTACTTTTCCAATCTTTTCACTTATGTACATTTCCCTAGCAAATTAGTCATAGAATCACAGAATATCTTGAGTTGGAATTGACCCATAAGGATCATCAAGTCCAACTCTTGGTTCCACACAGGGACAAGTCAGAGCATGGGACTGAGGGCATCGTCCAGATGCTTCCTGACCCCAGTCAAGCTCGGTGCTGTGACCACTTCCCTGGGGAGCCTGTTTGATTGCCTGACACCCTTCTCAGTAAAGAACCTCTTCCTAATATCCAACCTAAACCTCCCCTGTTGCAGCTTCATACCATTTCCTCCAGTTCTATTGCTGGTCACCAAAGAGAGGATATTGGCACCTGCTCCTTTGCTCCGCCTAGTAAGGAAGCCATAGACCATAATGAGGTCTCCCCTCAGTCTCCTTTTCTCCAGGCTGAACAAATCAAGGGAACAAATCCCTTCCCCAACGGCTCATTTTCTAATATCCACGATTAGGCAGCCAAACTTTCCCATACCCACCACCTCAGTTTCCCAACCTTTTCCTCCCAAGCCTTGAAAACTCTGTCTTCCCCAAAACTCTCATCATTCTCTTCATTTTCTAAAGCCCTGCCTTTGTTCACTTACATAATACATTTCCTCCTTTGTTGCCTGACAACCTTCTCCTACTCCTTTCTCCGTTACTCCACTGGCAGTCCCTCCTGTCTGCCTTTCTGAATGCTTTTGTTGTAAAATTTGACAGAAAAAAAAATTTACCATTTACCTTCCCAATCTGAAAGCCACTCTTCCTCTCCGTCACGAACAATTTCCCTCATTACCTTCCAGATCCCTTTTATTCTCCCAAATTTCCCAATCCCGTATTCCCCCAACCTCCTCTGGTGCCCATCCCCTGCTCCATTCGGGCCCCCCACAACTTCTGTCCCGTCGTGGCTACTACCACACACCGCAGAGCGCCCCGGGAAAGGCGCTCCCAAACTCGTACCTCCCAGTCTGTCCTCAAAGGTGCCCTGCCCCGCCACAACCCCAAACCCACTCCCCAGTTGAAGCCGAGCCGGCCGCCGAGCCCGCCGCCGGGCCAGGCCTGCCCGACCTTCGTTCGCGGCGCAGGCGCACTCCCCGGAGCGCCAAGCGGGGCGGGAGCGCCCTCCGCAGACGCCGGCTGCTCCCTGCCTTGTCTTGCCCTGCCCTGCCCTGCCCTGCCCTGCCCTACCCTACCCTACCCTGTCCGCCGGCAGTGACCCTCAACCTGCGAAAGACACGGATGCGACTTGGTGAAGCGGGAGGCGACGCAGCGGGTTCGCTGCACCTCCCGTGATCAGGCCCCGTCAGAACCACAGAGCTGCTGCGCTGGGGCGGCGGGGTTGCGCTGGGTGCCTGTTCCTATGGGGAAAGCGGGAGCTGCGGCGGGACGGGGTGTGGGTGTGCCCGCGGGCGGCAGGGCGAGAACGGGGCCAGCGGCGCAGGAAGAGATGCTTCTCCGCCGCCACCGTGTCTCCCCGTGGCGGTGTGGGGAGGAGAAAGGGAGGGCACGGCTCGTTTCCCGCCCCCTGCTCGGCCTCTTCTCCTCCCTCCCCTTATCCCTCCTTCCATCCCCGCCGCCCCGCTGAGGCCACGAGAGCGGCGCCCGCCCAGCGCCCGGGGCTGCCGCCCCGCCAAGAGGAGGGAAGGAGGCGCTGCCTGCGGGGAGGAAGCTGGATGAAGACTTGTGCCTTAGGGCGGGCTGGCCAGCCCCTCGGGCATGAAGGGGACCGCGGGGACTCTGCCCTGCCCTGGAGCCAAGCGGGGACATCAGGTAACAGCCTTCCCCCTCAGCCGACCCGCCTCAAGTGCAGGGAAGGGGCAAGTGCCATCTGAAAACTTATCCTCCCACCGCTTGCCGGGGGGTGAAGGGCAGAGGAGGAAGGGGAGGACGCAGTCCTCGGTGTAGGGTTGCCCATCGGTTGTTACAGACCGTGCTCTAGAAGCTCAGCCTGGTGCCCGAGGCAATGCAATTCCCGCTGGGCTGAGGCGGGGAAGGGCTGAGGAGCGTGGCGTTGTGCCGCTGGGATCCCCCTGCTCGGCGCAGAAAGTTTCCAGCGGGAGTGAGGGGCAGAGAGACGCGGGAGAGGATCGCCGCGGGAGGTGGGCGTGCGGTGGGTGGTTGTGTGTGTGTGTGTGTGTGTGTGCGCAGCGTTTTGTGGGGGGCTTTAGGACGCTGCAGCCGGTGGGGAGTGGATGCCGCTTCCCTTGGTGAGCAGTTCACCGAACTTGTTTGGCTGTTGCATCCTCAGTTGCCGTTTGTTACGGAGAGGTAGGATGAAGTAGCTGTAGAGGTGTAATGTCGGCGTCTTCAGTAGCCACTTCTGTGAAATTTGCTTACCTCCCTGCGTCAGTTTAGGTGTGTTTAGGAAAAGAAAAGAAACAACAAAATCTTACCGGAAAGAAATGCATAGCAGAACACCTGAGACTTCAGTTGTATGGCATAACTAAACGCACTGCTGTTCTTTTGCATCACACTTTGCTGGGGCTTTGTAACTGAATATCTGTGGATGAAGTATAAACTTTTAGTAAAATATATGGAGTATCATTAACACTGTTGGAGATAAATCCCACTTTAAATGTTTAACAGGGTTGGTTTGTTTTTTTTCATCTTTCCTTATAGTTTATATAAAGAACAATAAATCAGATTCGTCTTTTTTGCTTAGTTCTTCTAAAATCATTTAAGGAATAAAAAGTGAACAGAGTGCCCCACAGAGGTTCTAGGTACCTTTGCTACAAAGTGGATAAAGCAACACTGATTCACCCTAAAGACAAAACAATTCTACACCTTCAAAAGCCCCCTTCCTTACCAGCCCAGACAAAGAACTGTACGTTGCAAACTGCCCTGAGAATGAAAATACTTATGTAATTTAACATAAGGCAAGCTCCCCTTCATAGAGAATGTTCAGCACCAACTACCTTGGTTAAATCAGAAAGAATCTACCTCAAGAACGATCAGCTGCAGTTCTGTTGTACTTACACATTTTTAAGACCCAAGGTAATTCCACAAATTCTGTGTAAAAGCCAGAGGAAAAAATTAAATGCACTGAGCTTAAATTCATCATATCGGAAAAAGCCTGTATAGCTTTTCAGGGGTTTTGGGTGGGTTTTGGTTTTTACTAATATAAAAAAATTTGAACCAAATTTAGGAGAGCATTCAAAAGCAAACTAGAGTGAGCAACATGCATCTGTTTCTGCAGGTAATGCCTATGATTGCACACTAGAATTGATAAGGCACTATACTTATGGTGGTTTTCAGATTGGGACTTCTCTTAATAAATGCACAGTTAATGACCCAATGCAGCCTGGAGACTACTTTATGTATGCTCAGTTTTTGGTTAATGGGCTTCTTTATTGCATAGAAGCTGAGAGAAGGATGAGAAAAGAGAAGTAGAGGCAAGTATCAAACTTGAAGTCCTTCCCAATTTTGTGTGTCTTCTTTTTTGATAAAAGGGTTTGTTGGTTTTGGGTTGTTTTTTTCTTCATTGTCAGCTTCAAATATAACAGCTCTCTGGGCTTTCATGCAAGTAGCAGATTTTATTAAACATTTTAAAAAAGTCTATTGTAAAGTGTTCTGTAGCTCTTATTTCCTTAAGAGGAAGGTATGATGAGGGAATTATAATTTTTCTTGACAGCCTGACAGTTAAAACTTGGTTTGCATAGGGGCGAGCATATGTAATGCATTAAAAGCAGCTGCCATTCTAAATTGTCATTGACTAACTTTTCAATGTGTTTTTGTGAAAATGAATATATTGCTTATATAGTAACTGCTAGGATGTTACTAAGAGATAAGAAGGAATCAATGTAGTGATGCAGGGTCAAATTTAAGATTTTGAGTATGTATTTAGTATTTGGACACCTATGGATTTAGTGCTCTAGTTCTGTGAACAGATATGTGAGTTAATTTTCTTGACATTCATTTCCATTAAACTCACAAAATCACTGTTGATGCAGCAGTGCTTAAACTACAGAGAGGTGGAGTGTGGAATTTCGCCTTTTTTATAACATAGTGAAGCAAAATGCTTTGTTTGCTTATAAGCTTCCTGATATGATAACATGTCCATTGCATGTAGCTATTGCTATCAAAAGCTGAGCTTATGTTAGAAGTCAGGAGCTTAAATAAAACTGCATGTTGAACAAATATTTTCCTACAGCGTGTGAAATCTTAAGCAATGAAAATGGCCATGTGAAGCAAGGAAGGCATATAAAATGCCATTAAGGTACAGAAGTGTGGCAAAAGGGGAAAAAAAGAGAAGGAATTTAGGATTTGAGGGAGTTTTGGCCATGAACTTTGGCCATAAAAACTAAGTTACTGTTTTATGCAGATAGTCCATACCATGAGAATTTAGGGTAAAGGTATACCTGGAAAAACAGTTGATGTATTTGCTTTTAGCTGAAAACTATAACATTCCTTTTTTCGAACCTTGTACTGCTATACTTTAAAGGCTTCTTGTTAACCATGATAGAAGATTTGTTACTTCATTGTTAAAGCTGTCTGGTGTGGTTGGACTTGCTAAAATCATGGTGAAACTAGTTAACTGAGTAGTGTTTCTGTAGAAGCAAGAGGCTGATACAAAATACAATACTGACTAAAGCTGATCTTGGAAGTTCAACACGCAGGTACTGAGGAGTGCATACCATAAATTTAGAAATTGATAGTAGTAGAAAGCGAGTAGAAGCTTTTGGGAAGAGATACCTTCTGGTGGGCACAAACAAGTAGTATTCCTGCAGAATGGCAGACTGAACTTTCCCTCTGCATGTCCATTCTGGGTGTATTTGCATGTCCATTCTGGGTGTATTTCCCTATCTTCTGTTACAGCTCCACTCAGTCTTCTCTTAACTGAAGAAAATCTAAATTCTTTCACTTTTCCTTTTATGTCACTTTTTATAGACCTCTGGTACTTAATGCTTTCTGCGGAATTCCTTTCAGTTCCTCTCTATTGCTTAGGTAGATTTTACTCTATTAAAAAATAAAGCTCTAGCCTTACCAGCTGTAAAGATTAGTTTACACTTCGAGGCAGTGTGTTGTCTTTTATGCAAGAATATTGTATTGCTGATCACTTTTTATCTCTAGATAACTGTAATCACCAAAATACCATTTGGCAGAATAGCTGCATATTATTTGTCCTCATCTTGTATTTTGTCAGTTGATTATTCTTAGCTGAACTATTTATGTTCTTGAATTACATCTTAATTTTCTCTAGATCATGTCTTCAGTTCAGCATTATTATTCTTAATTTTCATCCTGTATACTAGACTTCTAGCTCTGGCTTCTAGCTCTCCTTCGGCTAATGTCATGCTCAGATTTAACAATTGTACTCTGTCATTTAAGTTATTAATAAAGCAATATTTTTTTTCTATCAGGACAGATTGGAGCAACCCTTCTTAAGAAGGTCTTCTGGTTTGTCAATGAATTGGTAATAATTATTCTCTGAATATGGTATTTGTAACCTATTTTTAGAATAAAATCAATGCAGTGAGTTTCAGTCAGTAGGTACTATATGAGTGCATAAATATAGATATTATTGTCTACTACCAACTATTATAAAGCCCAAAGCAGGAGTAATATGGATTTCTGTTATAAAGGTTTTGTTATGAAATCTCACACAGCTTTCAAGGAAAGAAAGTGCTTTTGAAGCTTATAGTTTAGAAATTCTTTTCAATACAATAGTTTTCACTGAGCAACCAAAAGCTTTTACCTGAATGTCAGGTCAAAATATCCCTGAACAATGTACCTTGCGATCATATAATTTATACTGTATGTAATTCACATGCTGTCCACAAACCTCATGAAAATTACCAAGGTAGTGTGCTAGTATTACTTTTTAGTTTCTAGGAATTATTCATAGGAAGTAACTTTATTCAGCAAATATTGAGGAATAATATGTCAAATTACTGAGCTTTTTGATTAACTACTGTTTTAGATACTTAAAGGTCATGCAAGGTCAATATTTGTACAGATTTATGCAAACTTTAGAGGGAAACTACATATAATATTAAAAAAACTGACTTGCTTTTGGGGCTGGCCATGCCTGAAAATCCTAGCAAACTAAAGTCTCTTGTCAAATTTAATATAATGACAATTTGTTGTTAAACTTACCTGCTTTCTGCTAATAACATGGAGGTTTAGATTTAACAAAGTGATAGTGAACATCTAATTATCTTTTTTTCCACTTCATCGGAGAGACTCACCACGATGTTCCAAATTGATATATTTGTCAATATTGTTGTTGATTTAAGTCACATAACACGTATCAGCCTCTGAAATTGAAGAATTACTTTTGTATTGTACACTGCAATATGTAAATCCTACAAAAATACCAAAACAAGTTACTAAGTTGTAGTTGTGCATTAAACATTCATTGCTTCTGAAGATGAACATCTATTATAAACAATTCTGAAAACATGATATCATTTCTCTCCAGTTTTATATAGATAACTTCTATTTGGTTTCTAAGAGCTGATCTATAGAATTTGGATTTTGTATAGTGAAGATCATTACTCTTTGTTATTATGAAAAAATTGCTGGTAAAAACATGTTTCTCTGTGTTGTAGAAAAGTAGATAGCTTTTCAAATACTGCATTTCTGAGGAAAAAGTTTTAAGATTCAAGAAATTGTACAATGTGTACAAAATCAACATGTGTTAATTAAAAAATTACAAAATAGCATATATATACATTTATGCTAAACACAGCAATTTACTTGATTTCAGAAACAATGAAATTATTTACAAAATAAAGATTCTTTCTTAATGAGGAATTGTAAACTAATTGTGAAAAATATGAAAAATGATGAAATAGTACTGTTTCCCTGGGTTAATTTTTTTAGACACAGCTCTTCTTCAGGCTATGAAGTTTTGCATGAAGATTTTTCCTAGGAGATTTGGAGACACATGGTTTTTATGTATATATTTTTCACAGAGGTGTATGTGCACACAAATAAAAAGGACTCAGTCTTTTCCTGATGCTGATATCAAAATCTGCAAGTATTTCAATCAAACACCAAGAATAGAGAACCAAACTTGAAAGGTCTGGCTGATGAAACAATCTCACACTTCAGTCTCAAAAACAGACTCCCCAAAATCATTTGAGAAAGCAGGTTGTAGCCAATCTTGAAAAGAGTATGGTTGCAGCCATTGTGGAAGTCCAGCAATGGCCTGCCAACTCCCCCTTGTTATCTGAGCTGACACTGTGTTCTGAAGACTTCAGAAAGTCTTCAGAAGTCTTCAGTTCTTCAGAAAGCTCCATTATTAGAAAACCACTTACTGGCCAGAGCCATCTTCCTGTCTGAAGTGCAAGGTCATATTACTTCGCCTGTGAGATTCATTGTTGGATGATGTGAGTTCTTCGTGGACCTAGAAGGAAGTCCAGCACAGTTACCTAGATGATCAGAGGTCTTCTCAGGATCTTGTGATGAGTTTACTAAGCCTTGTAGACAATGGGATCTTCTGGCCTTAGTTCACTGGCTGGCTAATGTGTGGTCATAGAATCAGAATATGTAAGGTTGGAAGGGACCTGGGGAGGTCATCTAGTCCAACCCCCCTGCAGTAAGTGGGGACATCTTCAGTAAATCAGGTCACTCAGAACCCCATCAAGTCTGACCTTGAATCTCCAGGGATGGGGTCTCCACTGCTTCTCTGGGCAACCTGTTCCAATGATCTAACTCCCTCATATTGAAGAACTTTTTCCTAATATCCAACTTAAATCTCCCCTTTTTGAGTTTAAAACCATTACCCCTCATCCTACTGGTACATGCCCTCATGAACAGTTCTTCCCCAGCTTTCTTGTAGGCACCTTTCAGGTACTAGAAGGCCTATATAAGGTCCCTCAGAGCCTTCTCTTATCCGAGCTGAACAAGCCCAACTCTCTCAGCCTGTCTTCATAGGAGAGCTGCTCCTGCCCTTTGATAATTTTTATGGCCTACTCTGGACACCCTCCAACAGGTCCATGTACTTGTGTTGAGGGCTCCAAAGCTGGAACAGTACTCTAGGTGAAGTCTCATGAGAGCAGAGTAGAGGGGCAGAATCACCTCTCTTGATCTGATGGTGACACTTTTGATGCAGCCCAGGATATGGTTGCCCCTCTGGGCTGCAGATGCACACTATTGGCTCATGTCCAGCTTCACATCCATGAATAGTCCCCATGTCCATTTCCTCAGGGCTGCTTTCAAGCACACCATCTTCTAACTTGTATGGATAACAGGGATTGTCCCAACCCAGGTGCAGGAGCCTGTACTTGGCTTTGTTGAACCTCATGAGGTTCACCTGGGCCCAATGAACTTCTTTAACTGCCTTTGTCGATACAAGTCAGATTGAACATCCTTAATGGATCTTCTCCATTTGTTCCTGTTCCTATCAGTCTATAAAATACTTTAAGGGAGTTATAGATACCCATATTGTGATTCCACCAGATTCATTGTAGTGACCTGAAACTAATGGGCATTGGTGGGAAAAAACCATGATGTTAGACACTACTATGTATGTGTGTATGGTATATATGATAGTGTCTGGTATATGTGCTGTATACATATATAGCATACTTATTCCTGGTGCTTCATGTTCTCCAACTAATAGGTTATAGTAAATTCACTCAGATGGCACCTGCTTGAGCAGTTGAGTGATTATTCCTTCAGGCAGTAGAGCTTCCCTTCTCTGTCAGACTAACCAAACTCATGACAGCCAGCATGCTGCTTCATTTTTTCCAGTCAGTGAAAATATGGATGCTTACTGCATTGGTTGGGGCTTACCTGAATTAAGATCAATGGTGTTCAGAGCAGCAGTTCCTTCATTTCAGTGTTTTGAGTTTCAGAAAGGCCAAAGTGCATGCAGATTGTTCTTAACATCAACTTCTGGAATTGATGAGAACTGACAACTCTTCATAGTACTGTGAACTATGTAATTCAAAGAGCAAGGGGAACCTGTTCCCCTTTGTCAAGGAAACACAATGATGTTTTAGGTATGTTATATCACTACTGAGATTAACTTTTTATCAGTTATCTTACCTGGTCGCTCGAACTCTTACAGATTAATTCATCAGGATTTCAAATTTGTCTGGGATTTTTTTTAGGTTGGCTTTTTTTTTTATGATCATGTGTCATAGGAACCTACCTTATTTTGTTCAGGTCTCTTTTTCTCCTCACAGGATTTTATTTTCTCCTACTGTTTTTTGTCAAAGTGGAAAATTTTTATTTTGTCACATGTATTAGGTACTCCATCCATAGGAGGAATCAGAGATGAACCAGTCTGGAAAAAGATGTCTGCAGTCAGGCTAATTCTTTAAAAAGGAGATTCTAAAGTTTTAAAGAAAAATTTTAATTAAAAACTCTACAAAAACATGTAACCAATCTTGTTGTTGAGAATATAAAAGCTTTTCAAAAGAGCAGGTATTTGTATGTTTGAAACTGGAACGAGCTCATGGAAATCGTGGAAGTTCTCCATCCCAAACAGTATTACAAAGATCATCAATCATTTGAATTTGCTTTTTCTGAAAAACAGTCTTAATATATTCAAAGTACAGTTGAAGAATGTTTCTAAATGAAAACAGAGGTTAATTTATCTAGTAGTTTGTCCCAGGCAAAAATGACTTGCTTTTCATGTTTTTACAATATTACTTCAAGGAAAGTATAGTCTACAAAAAGCTATAGTTTGGAGAAAGAAAGGTGAGAAATAACATATTTTCTATATTCTTACCTGGAAAAATGGTGTAAGCATTATGGATCACTTTCTATGATGTGTGTCGTGACTGACTTTAATGTTGCCATTTTAAAAGTGTCTACGTCTGGTTTTAGCACTTGATGCTTTCACTTCAGTACCAAGTTTCCTAAACAATTTAAGAGTTTTGAGGAGCAATTTTGATACTCTGCAGAGGAGACCGTGGCTGCAATGATCATGAAATGGTAGAGTTCGAGGTCCTCATGGCACCACACAGCAAGCTCACTACCCTGGACTTCAGGAGAGCAGACTTTGGCTACTCTTGGGACCTGCTTGGAAGAGTCCCATGGGACAAAAACCTGAAGGGAAGAGAGGCCAAGAAAGCTGTTTATTCAAGGATCACCTCCTCCATGCTCAGGAACTATGCATCCTGTGAAAGAGGAATTCTATCAATTAATTTCCTTAAAGTTATTAAAGTATTTATTACCAAAAACTCTCCAAGAGCCTGAGTTGTAGATAAGAAGATTCTCAAAGGCAAGTAGTTACTTAAAAACTGGGGAAAAGAAAATGGAACAAAATGGTGGTTTTTTTTTTTGCCTGGATGAGACAGATTACCAGAGGTGTTGGGATAAGAGATACTGGAACATATGCTGTTTAATGAACTCAAATTATTTGAAGAAGCAAGGTAGAACGTAGGTGCGAGCTTTAGCTGAATAATAGTGAATTAATCAAGGTAGTGGCTACTGAAACAGCAGCATTATTTCCTGGTCATGTATCTTTCATTCTCAATATATGCCAAGTAACTTCCTGTGGTGGGGTAACCCAGGCTGGACGCATGTGCCCACTATAGCTGCTCTATCACTCCCCTCCTCATCTGGACAGAGAGAGAAAATATAATGAAAGGCTTCTGGGTCAAGATAAGGGCAGAGAGAGATCATTCACCAATTTCCATCATGGGGAAAAAAAAAATCTTTGGGAAAAATTAATTTAATTTATTATGAATCAAATCAGAGAAGGATAGTGAGAAATAAAGAGAAATAATAAAAACACCTTTCTCCCAACCCTCCCTTCTTCACAGGCCTAACTTTACTTCAGGTTTTCCCTACCTCCTTCCCCTGAGCAGCAATGGAGGTTGTGGTCAGTTCATGTCATGTTCTCTTATGCTCCTTTCTCCTCAAGGGGAGGACTCCTTACATTCTTCCCCTGCTCTAGCATGGGCTCCCTCTCACAGGAGACAGTCCTCCACCAACTTCTCCAACGTAAATCCTTCCCACAGGCTGCAATTCTTCACAAACTGCACTAGTGTGGGTCCCTTCCACGGGGTGCAGTCCTTCTGGGAGAGACTGCTGCAGTGTGTATCTCCCACAGGGTCAGATGTCCTGCCAGCAAACTTGCTCCAGTGTGGGCTTCTCTCTCCACAGGGTCCCAGGTCCTGCCAGGAGTTTCCCCCAGCCTGGGCTTCCCATGAGGTCACAGCTTCCTTCAGATGTATCCATGTGCTCTGGCGTAGGGTCCTCCATGGGCTCTGGGTGGACATCTGCTCCACAAATATCCTCCATGGGCTGTAGAGGCACAGCCTGCTTCACCATGATCAGCTCCATGAGCTGCAGGGGAATTTCTGGTCTGGCACCAGGAGCACCTTCTCCCCCTACTTCTTCACTGACCTTGATGTCTGCAGAGATGTTCTTCTCACAATATCACTCCCCTATCCGCTGCTGTTTCTACAGCAGTTCTCCCTCCCCTTCCTTCTTAACTATATGGTCCCAGAGATGCTACCACCATCACTGATGGGCTTGGCCTTGGCCAGCACGTAGGTCCATCTTGGAGCTGGCTGGCACTGACTCTTTCGAACATGTGGGAAGCTTCTAGCAGCTTCTAACAGAATGCACTCCTGTAGTTCTCCCACTACCAAAGCCTTGCCATGCAAACCCAACATCTTTGCAGATCTTTGCTTTAGCCCTTGCCCTTAGTGATCTGTTTCTGAATACTCCTCATTCTTCAAAGAGAAGTAATGGAATATGTATGTTACTTTCTGAAAATGTGAGGTTACAGCTCAGTGATGACCGGAAAAGTGATTGGAGTATTATGAATTAGTAGAATCAGAAACAAGAGCAATGTAAAAAATATAAGGGAAAAATTTGTATGTTTCTTTTAATTTTAAATACCATAGGCAGTTATTCTGACTCAAAAAAAAGATATGAGTCTATAAACAATGTGCAGAAAGGCAGTAAACATGTCAAAGAGGTGCTATGCCTTCTTTGTCAGACTTCAAACAGATTATAGCTCTTAAGCTTGTAAAAGAGGTGCTAAAAGGTAATGTGACAGAAGTCACTGAAATGGAGTGGCATAAAAAATGTGAAGATGAGCTTGTTATTCACCATTTCTCATTGTGTGAGAACATTCAGTGCAGTTATCAGTCATCAATATAATAAAACAAATTATTAAGTAATTAAGCTGTCAAACTCATTGCCACAGAATAGCATAGTGGCCACATGTACTGTGAGTTTACTGTTAACCACCAGGTGGAGATGGTCCAGAGACTGTTTCTGCACTAGGTCAAGTGCAGAGAGTTAGAAGAGAATGCCAATGATGGAACTACCAATCCTTGACCTGATTCTTTCATTTTCTTCCTAAGAATCCTTTTCATCAAAACCAAGATAGTTACTTGATATACAAGATTTGGCCTGTTACGTTCAGTTCTATGCTATGGATGCTGTGTTAATCTCAAACAGAGATCTGTCCCAAAGAAATGTGTTCAGACAGCCTTATACTGAACCACAAGAACCCAACAAAAACCAAAACACCCACAAAACCAACCACCTAAAAATAATCCCAAACCTCATAGATGTTGAGATGGACTAGGCAGGGTTAGGCTGTGGTTGGACTTGATCTTAAAGGTCTCTTCCAACCTAAGTGATTCTGTGATTCTATACCACATTTTCAGGAGTATAATTGGTTTCATCTTAATAATGAGCATTGCATGTTTAGGATTATAGCAAACTTGAGATTATTGACATCTTGAAGTCTAAGTTCTCAAAAGAAAGTTCAAGTCAACTTTATTTAGACCAGCCGTGAAACTTCACCCCCATCCCCCAACTAAAATGACAGGGCTACAAGGAAAACACATGCATTTAGGGGAAAAGATCTTTTTTTCTCTAATAATACCCTTTTGTTAGGATATGCTGTCTTCTTAACAGCAAATTTGACTGATGGCTGAGAGCAAAATAGCAGTCTCATCAAACCTGCCTTTTTATGGGAAGTCATTATACTACTTCTGAAGTGTCTGCAGTAACCCATCAACATGTGGTTTGTTCTTAATACTTTATAATTATGATATATGTATGATACTGCTTTTTGTCCTGTTTGCACCAACCCTTATAATCCCTAATTAGAGACTCTTCTTATGAGAATAGTAATAGATTGTACGTTTTGAAACAGTAGACTTTAAGCAGTAAAGGAAATATGTATAGATAATTAGGGAACTTTCACTGTAATTGCTTTCTTATTCCCTTAAAGTTAATCTTAAATCTGAGACAAATGAAATGTCTATGCTAAAAGAAAACATCCCTCCCCGTGTCTGCATTATCTTCTGGTTAAGCCTAATAATTGCTAAACTATTCTAGGTTTGGGGATTATCTTTTGTTGTGGTAATCTATCTGAGATACAGGGGGTATCTAACATTGTCTTAGAATTGTTGCTGTCATTACACAGTGTCTCTTGTGCAACACTTACTAATACTCTTTGGAATATTTTGAAAATATGTGTAAATTGTGTCATTTTTTTTGTCTGGATCTGTATTGAGGGTTGGGGGCATTTTTTTTTCTGCTTTGTTTTTGGTTTTGGGGAGGGGATTGTGTCTGAATGGTAGGGTTAACTTTCATCCAGTTCAGTCAGTATCACAAAACCAGCATCTATTGTTGTCATTTGCTCAGCTGAGTCCAAAAATGTGCTGATAACAAATCCATTCATTTCCCCTGTTCCAACAAAAAACCGCAAGTGTGCTTAAGCATGCCAGTGAATTCTTGTCTCAGGTTGCTTATATACTTGGCACCTGCACATATGTCTAAGTATGCCAGGCTTCTATCTGTGATGAATGCAAACCTTACAGTGCCAGATAATCATTTTTGGACATGCATGCTGATTCATGTGTTTTCTTTATTCCTGTCATCAAGCTGGTGAACAAGGGCAGAATTTTTTCTCATATTTCTCAGCTCATGTTTCCAGCACACATTTGCTGCATCCACTCTTGGCTGGCAAGCTTATTTCAAGGTCTGTGCCTATCCAGAAATCAGCCCCTCATGCAAATATCCAAGAGTTGAGGCCATCTGTGAAATCTGCTTCTCACCTATCCATCATTAGACTTTATTGATTGTACTGTCGTTCTCAAGTATAATCTCTGACTTGGGGTCAGTCTCTTTACCATGAGTACTGTAGCTTCCAGCTTGCTGTGTAAATGATGAGCATGGATTCAAAGAGTCTTTTTGCACAGTGTGCAGAAAATTGTAATTAACAGCAGAAATTACTAAAAGTAATTTTTATGGCTGCATAAAGTCCTGTTTTCATTTAAATTGCATGCCTATGGGGTTTTGGAAAACTGACCAGAGCTATAGGAATACAGCTTCAGATGAGTTTTCTACAAATTTACCTCACAGATATGTCTAAGATTCATTCATTTTTCCTGTCAATTATGTTTTCATTCATGCAGCAAAAAATTCTTAAGAGATAATGCAGATTTATTAGTTAACTGGAGGCTACTCCTTGGAATCTGCACTTTATGTTTTTTCTGTCTCAATACTCAAGAGTTGCAAAAATCAAATAGTATTTAAAAAGGCTAAGGAAGCTGCAGATATTTTTGACATCTCCTGTATGTGGATTTTTCATAGGGATAAAGACCATACCAAAACTTCATCTCAAATATCAAGGTATCTCTTAACCACTATGACTGTCTGCACAAACAGGATCCTTCCTGTGAATTGCTAAATTACTTTGAGGGAGTTTTGAATCCAATATCAACCTATTGAGAACTGCTAAAACTCTGAAAAGATTCAAAGATTGTCACACACACTGTCTTTGGGCTTGATCTAGAGCAGTGCTCTTTCTGAGAAATACTCTTCCTGCCAGCTTTCTTCTTATTTACCAGAGGAACAGCATAATTGTCAGTGGGCACATTCATTAAACACAGTGCTGGTGTTTGTAGCTGATAACTTTAGGAAGAAAGTTCCAAGACTACTTCTAATGTAGATATCAAGGGCACAATTCAGTTGACTGAAGATAGGAATCTGGGCTATGGTGTCCTATCTGGCTGGTAGTTGTTTTAGAAGGACTACAGTTTTCATCTTCCCCACCCCTTCTCAGTGCCTTCCTTTTGTTTGCTTCTTTCATCTTTTTTGTTTGTTTATTTTTCTTTTGTATGCTGTTCCCATCTTCATGTCTTGTATCTCTCCTAAAGGGAACCTATGTCTTATCTTTAGTATAGATAACTCTTTTCCTTCTATCCATTGTCTGAGGATAAGCCAACTGAATTTTGAAGGTCCGGTGAAAAGCTGTTGGGCCTCATTTCATAGCAAAATTCCATAGTTAGCTCCAGTAACTGTGAGGAGAAACTGTGAAGGAAGTTTTGCTTAGCCTGCATGACGATTTCACATTAAGCAGTTGTGTGAGGTCATTGCAGGTTAGTTTTGAGTAAAGTAGAGGTAAAATATTATTTTGTATGAGTTTTCTTGAGCTTTGACTTACTGCAGCATCTATACTGTAGTTAGTATCCTGTAGGAAATTAATACATAGTCTTTCTCATCACAGCTGTCATAAGAGGCCATGAGATTTGCTTCAATGAGATTAGTAGTTCTAAATGTTTTATTTCTTCTCCATGATCATTATTGAATGATCTACCACTAAGAGATCTTTGGACTTTTTCCATTACAGAAGTGTCTGTTTACAGACAAGAGAATATTTTACTCACTAGTGCTTCTTCACAAAATAAAATATAATTAAAGCTGTGCTTCTGGTGGCTTACTGTTCTTTAATTGTTCTCTTTTGGCTATAGAATTAAATAAAAAGACAGGACATTTAATGCCATTTGGAGTGCCTCATGTCTCTCAGAATATTTGCCTTATATTTTTGCAGCAGTTCTAACATAAATTGGGGGTAAATACAGAGAATACATAGTAAGATGTTACTGAGAAGTTGTACTCTGACAAATTTTGTAATAAAATCATAATATTCTAACTTCTGTAAGTAACAAACTAAATAGCATCAATTTTTAAAGTAGATCTATCTCATAGCTTATTTAGTAACAGGAGACACTTACCATGCCATGAAACCTTTTGTTCGCTAGCAGAAGGTATAGTGTTACTCATAAGTGTCAGATTATATTGCAATCAAGTAAGAATCCAATTATCTTTTTTTTAACTTTTGCTATCGTTTTTTTCTTTATGACCAGCCATGCTGAAATTGTAAAGAGAATTCACAGGCTTACTTCAGCAGATGGGTGGCAGAATGAACATTTTAATAACTGAAATAAAAGCTGTTGTGTTTTATCACAGGACCTTCCTGTTAACTTGTTTACCTTTAGTAAGGTATGGCAGAATAGAATCCAGTAGTATAGTGAACATTACCATAGAAAAAGCTTTGAAGAACAACTTCCTTTTTGTTATGCATATGTAAAAATGCATTTTGTTATGCAAATGTAAAAATCAATCCATAAACACACACATGTACTTTTTAATATTTTGTTTACATATTTACTTCTCAGCTTGCATTTTAGTATTTAATTTGGTATTTAATATTTCCTGGATACACCAATCACTTTTTCACATTTATGTTAAACTTGAGTTGATAGTAGCATTAAGTGTTTTCATAGTTTAACCATGGAAGCACCTTACCAAAACTGCATCATGTCAAAGCAGCTCGACCTGGCATGTAATTATTAATCAAAAGCAATCCTAGCAGGTGGTTCAGATGTTTCAACAGACCAAAAATACTATATCTTAATATCCTTCATAAGAAAGAAGCCAGTAACTGACCAAGGGGAGAACATTCACCAAACTGTCAGGCCTAAACATTTGGCTTGTATTGCTACAACACTAAAAAAACCCAAACAAACAAACAGAAATGTTGAGACATTTAAAAAAAAACAAACCTCACTCCAGAAAAACTAGGCTTATTCCATATTCACTGTAGACTTGTATCTGTGCTACTCCAAGTAGTTTGGAGTGAGCTGCTGCCATCAAAAACAGCTGAATAGCCCTACTCATGAACTCACTTTTGCAAAAATCTCTGTGAGATAACAGGAAAAAGGCTGTGGATCATTCTGGGATGGCCATCAAGTTTCAGCCACTGTCTTTTTCTGAAGACTTACGGCATTTGCTTTGGCATGAGATTGCATTTGCCACTATGACTGCAAGTGTGCTCTTTGTACCTTTGAAAATCAGCCCACTGAAAATGTGCCACCACCAGAGGCAGGAGGCTAAGTATCAAGTTAAATATACTCGTGCACTACTAGTGAGCAAGCACCCTTTGCATGAAATTGTAAAAGCTGTTCTCTCACACACATTACCTAGGTAAAATGACAAATTCGGTAGTTGAGCTCACTGAAAGTCACAGTCTTATAACAAATCTTACATACTTGTAAATATTCGTTGTTTGGAAAATTGATGTTCTTAAAATACAGTAAATATATTAAAATATAAACCTGTTTAAAGTTTTATGAAAAATAATTGGTACAGTATACATATATATGGGTAATAGTGGACATAATAAACATTAGCAGATATCAGTGACAGTTTAAATGTTATGGAAGTTGTGTTTCTGATAAGGGAACATGTGATCTTTCCAAGTACATCACATGTATTTGCAGAATTATAGACCACAACTGAATTAAATTTCTTCATATTGATGTGTGTTGGCAGATTATTTTCCTGATTGCATGTTAAGAATATTTTATATCTATGGGCTATTTTCTTGAAGTTCTTGAAAGATTTAAATGAGTAACACAAAGATTTATCTGCTGCAAGCTAAACAAGAACAAGCTAAATATAATCTAATCCTTATTAGAGTGTAAGAAATGATGTGTGTATAATTGAATTTTTTTGTGTACAAACTTACAAAATAAAGTCTCATAATGAGAGTTTATTTCTTCACAATGACTAGCAGGGTATCCCTTTTTTCAAGGGTACTTCTTATTGGGAATATTTTGGGAGACATTTGCCTATGCTAAATATGACCTGCTGTGCATAGTTTAACATAGTTGAAATACACAAATAATATATGACTTGGTGTATAATGCTCATGTTTAATCTAAAATAAATATGTATAGTGCAGTGGCTATATATCTTGTAAGTCAAAAGTTCTTTCTCCAGAACAGAAGGTATTATGGTACACTGGAGAGTACTGAATTTTATTCAATATAACTTGAAAAAAAAGGTATAGTTGACAAGCTCTGCACCTTTTTGATCACAGGCTATAGAAAGGGACAGGGAAGTGGGAATCCACATTCAGAAAGTTACTAGTTATGGGAGCATACAACTCTGTCTTCCAAGAGAATGCTCTAAGAGCCAGACCGTAGATCAATATTAGATAGGTTCACTTGCAAGCTGGACTGTTCATGCTGGATCATTGTGCAGCAAAGAATAAAAGGTTTAGGTGCAGCAGAGAATAAGAAACAGGCAACATAATGTTGTGTAATGATCAGAAAAGAACTTCAGAAATATATTCACGAACTACGCCTGTTGACTGGGACAATTAGTGTACTATGGAGTAGCTGGTACTTCAGAACACTTTGAACTTTTACAGCATAGGTTTTGTTCTTGAACTGCTTACCTCTTAAATGCCTCGTGATGGCATCAGTATGTTTATACAAGCCATTGGCTTGTGGTAATTGCCTAAACATGATGTTGCTAAAATGGTCGCCATTGGTGAAGCTGTGGTTGCAGAGTGCACTTTAGGATTATCCTGTTTTCATGGGATACAGTGGCATGAGCTATCATGTAATATAACTTGGCTCTGTCATCATGTCATACTGCAGAGTTTGGAGGAAATGTCTGTTTTACCAAGGATGATTCTCTTTGCCTGTTTGCTTTCATCAAATGTCAGCCCTCACTGCTTAGAATGTTGGTTGAGAAAATGTGACTATTGACCTATTGAGGTGAGATCAAAATGGGGTCTAGATTTTTTCTGTGTGGAAGGCTAGGGTACCTGACACTTCCTCTTCCATTTTCTGGGTACCTGTCATTATTGCATAGAAGCATGATTTTTTGAATAGTGGATAGGGAACAAGCAATGAAGGAGTTTCCTGAAATGTGTAGATGATAACTTTGTTCTCCAAGTGATAGAGGAGCCAATGAGAAGTGTCATGCTTGATCTTTGTTCTCACCAAAAAGGAGGGGGTAGTAGGGCATGTGAAGCTCAAGGGCAGCCTTGGTTGCCATCACCATGAAATGGTAAAGATCCTTGTGGGCAGTGAGAAGGATGCACGACAAGCTTACCACCCTGGACTTCAGGAGAACAGACTTTGGCCACTACAGGGACCTGCTTGGTAGAGTACAATGGGAGAAAACCATGGAGGGAAGAGGAGGCCAAGAAAGCTGATTAGTTTCCAAGGATCACCTTCTCCAAGCTCAGGAGGAATACATCCTGGGAAAGAGGAAGTAAGGCATAGAACACCAGGAAGATTGAATGGATGAACTAGGAGCTCCTGGGCAAGCTCAAACACAAAAAGGAAGCCTACCGAGGCTGGAAGTGCAGACAGGTAGCCTGGGAAGAATACAAAGAAACTGTCCAAGCAGCCAGGTATCAGGTTAGAAAAGTTAAAGCCCTGATATGCTTTTGCTCACCTTATCATAAAAGAGAGGACGTGGAGAGGTATATGCCAGTGTCTCCAGTGCTGTAATTATGATAAATTTGGGAAATAAATACAACAGCCTCATCTTGTCCAGCTGTTAATTCTAAATTGTCAGGTGAATGAGACAGTATTTTATATCCACAGGTGTGAAAATACTGAAAATTGTAGTAATGTGCAGAACTTCAAAATATGAGAGTATCCAAGTGAGAAGAAAGAAGGACAAGAGGGAAGGGCATGTAAGCTGGCATGTAAACCAGATACAAAAGCTCAGGAAGCATCTGTTCACATTTCTATCCTCTGGTAACTTTTCCAAAGCCAGTCTCCTCTCCAGACATGATCTGGTCCAGGGACAGGTAAGTTCACACTGTTGGCACAACTGACATTTTAGGACAAGGTGAAGGACTTTTCTGTTAAGCAGAGAGGAAGAGCACTCTACTGCTGATCTCAAGGGCCTGATGTGTTTTCCAAAAGGCATCTAAAAGTGCACAACTTTTTGATTTACTCAAGATAGACGATAAAAATAGAAATTACTGTTATACCAGCCTCCCAGACAGCAGATGCAAACCAGTTCTTTCAGCAATAGCTGAAACACAGACCAAACCACTGTTTTGGTCTCAAATCCAAAACATAGCGTTGTGTTAGCTGCTGTAAAGAAAATCACCTCCATCCCAGCCAAAACCAGTACACCCGGTTACCACCAGCCTTCCTTGAACAAGTATTTGTGTATGAACATTTTATGAGTGTAGATCTTTGGCTGTGCCATGATGATAGCTTAATCTCTTTCCTGCTCTGAAGTTGTTCTATAAAGAGATAGGTTACCACAGTCTGCAAAAAAAAGACAGGCTTTTGATTTCTTTTCTGTGTTGATTCATTTTCTCTTTGCTCATTCTCCATCATCTTTTGAAGCAGATGTAATTGTTTGCAAAACCTGAGCTTTATTTGCTGTGAATTACATGGCTTCTGGAATTGTGGTGAATGAAAAATCCAGTTTCATGTTCTTCTGTGACTCCTACATCTATAACCCCATGCAATCCCTCATGAGCTATGGCAGCCTGGTAAAGCAGAAAATGAGAGAACAGAGTTATACTACAGCTACAGCTGTGTAAAAAAAAATTGCTTAATTTTTTCTGTCTATAAGGAATCCCATGCCCAACTGAAACTTAATTAAGAATACCTAAGGTTCACACTTAGTAATTCCACCACTCTGAGAATAGGTTGTCCTTATTGTTGTGACTGAATAGGTGTATATGTATACTCATGGGTGTACATATGTGTGTGTGTATGTGTAGATATATGTATGTACATGCACATACAAAGGGAATTACAGATTGCTGTAATGAAAGAGGGTGTTGGGAAGACTGACAAATCTGGCCAGTTTTAAATTGTAAAGCAAAACTTTGCCAAATTCATTCATTAGCAATATGTTTTGTGCTGATTCTTAGTAACTATAACTACACATATGAAAATATGAGTTAACAGTCATATTCCAGGTTAACTGTGTATTCCTAAAACTACAAGGATGGTGCCTTACAATCAGCACTGATGACTGAGGTCTTTCAGTCATTGAAATCAAGGTGATCAGATTTGAGAACCCTTTGATGAGAGAAGCCAGAACTGAAGCAGACCTGTTTTTTTCTTCTCTGTTTCCTCTTCGTGTTATTGTTCTCTTTGCCACCCTCTCCTGAAGAGGGGGAAGTGGTGCCTTACTGTCTCCTGATACTGTTTAACTTGTTTTCTTTTTTCTTTCCATTTGTCCTTGTGTATTTGACAGGATGTTCAGCCTATTTGCAATGCTTTAGCTTGTTAATATCTTGTGCTTACTATGTTCTTTGGCAATTTGTTGTTACTTGGAGGCCTACCGCATCTACACGTACTTTCATTTGTGCCTTTGATGGTCACGTTACTTAAAAATTACATTAAATATTTCTGCATTATGTCTGGCTGTGGCATCACAGTGTTACAAAATAGCTGCATACTGGGTTTGATTGCAGTGTCTTAGTACACTTTCTGCAATACACTTACTTAACACTGTTGTTTACTGTAGTTTTAGTACACATTTGGGTCCAAGGTAAACTAATAATAATTATACTCTGATTAGAACACTTAAAATTTCTAGGTGTCATGAGCTTCTTTTTTAGCTACAGTTAAAACTTGTATCAGGATGAGTTGGAGGTATGTAAGCTCTCTTATGCCACATCCTTTGTATTCAGTAGTTTTCTGTGGCCAGGATTTTCTCAGAATCCTTTCTGAGTTCCAAAGGTGTATTGGACTTCCAGGATGGAATTGGAATCAGGATGCTAATACATCTGTTTTCTCCCTGAAACCTCAGAGGTTTGTGGTATATGTGGTTTTCTGGGCTTGGTTTGTTAGGTATTTTGAGGGGTGGAGGTGAGAGGACAGTTCTTCATATAGAATTTCTCTGGGTTTTACAAACAAGGAGGATAGGATTACTTGACCCTCCTGAGCATTTTCCACAGCAGTTTTTGTTACCAGGAAATCAAAAGGGCATCACACTATGTCTGTTCAGAGGCTGAACAAATGGTTAAAAAGTTCTCAAATGGCTCTGTCAGTTTGAAGCTATTCTGTGTTCAGATCACCTCAGCCAAATTGTTAAAAAAGATAGTAAAACTAAGTATTTGCAGAATGGTTATTGTTAATTCCATTCACATTTTTAGGAACCAGTTTGTTATTGCAAAGGAATGCAGTACTGATGCTGCATTTGTTTGGCAGAGCAGATTTCCTCAGAGGGTTTTAAAATCAACTTTCACTTACTGAGTGTGGCAGAGCTTTGTAAGCTTGCTCACATTGTGAATGTACATCTAGAAAGTACCTAATGGAAAGAAACAGAGAAAGTTGTTCTACGTGTATGTATTGCTTGACTGCACATTCACTAGCCTTCCTTTACCTCTCCTCCTCCCCTTCAGAATACCTCCTATTACGAGACATGGGGTTAGAAGGAACTATGAAGACAATGATGATCGCTGTCATTTTGGTTTGGTTTTCATTTCATGTAATAAGGTAAAGTGATGCATATTTCTGCTCATGCAAAAGGCATCCAGATGAAATGCTGCTTCACCCGCATCTGTATGCAGACACGAACACACAGAAAGTGTCACACAGTGTGAGTAAAACATCTCATTTCAAAGAAATACATGTGAGTAATATTTTCTTCATCATATGTCCAAAAAGGTTCTGAAGAGTATGTAAGCAAGCTTTGTAAGAAAACAAAAAGGTTTTGTTAGAAGGTACAGCCAACAAGTTAAGAGCATTCAGTTTTAGCTACCTGATGTATTTCCTTGACAGAAGCATACAGTCTCTCTTTTCAGGAATGTTTAGAGACTGTTTACATCTTGAAATACCTCTTTATAGTTTTCTTCCTTTTTCTCCTTCCAAATAATTCTGAGAGTAGTTTCATTTTCATTTTGAATAGAACTACCCAGAACCTTCATGAAGCTGTATTTTTCTGTCTTTTTGTATTTTTTTTTAAATTCTTTGGTCTTTCCTTTGTTTTCTCTTGAAAGCAAGTTGTCTTACATAACCTAGATGCTTGGGTAGTTGTAGTCTTCCATCTCCAGTCTAAAACCATGCAGATCATCCACAAGGTTTTTTGCTAAAAGAAAGAGGAGTGCCTAAATCACCATACATAGGTTGCCAGAGTAGTTTTCAGAATTCCTTCAAGTGGCTCATGAAGTAGGTAATTTTAACTACCTGAAAAATGTTCCTTTACATTAGTAATTCTAATTACAATAGAAGCTATTTTAGTTCTATGGAATTTTGTTTGGTGTAATAACCACTTCTGCCTTTCAGCAAACTCTAAGGTGCCTCTTTTTAAAGACTTTTCTTTTTGTATTTTACTGTGTACCTATTCCGTGTAAACCTGAACATTTAAGCTGTTAATTTGCTCCCATTTGATTTAAGAACATCTGACTGGTTTCTAACACTTTAGAAATAATCTTCCTATCAAAAGTTGACAGTTTTCAGCCTTCATTTTAATACTGCTACCGCTTTGATACTTGTTCTTTAATTCTTAGAAAATTGCATGCTAAAATAAAAGCGTCTTTGTATTCTGTCAGTCTTCAGCGTTGTCGTGTAATTTCTGTTCTTTGATGCATCTGGAAGTTTTAGATGCAGCTTTTTGACATTGATTTTGTTGCTGTTGTACCTTGAGAAGTAAAAAATTAGATAAATTTTTGAGTTTCTTAAGTATGTGAAGGCAAAGCCCCCATGGAAAGAACCAGATAAAGCAAATTATTGTATACTTTTGATTTGTAATCTGGATAGATATTTTTGCTTTCAAACTTGAGATTGGCCTTTTGAGCTATTCCAATTTAAATTTCGTTCTAGATGTATGAAATTATGTGTCCTTGCACATGTAAAATTACATCAGTAAAAATGATTTGTGTTTTAAGGATCCTTAGATTTCCAGAAAGCTTTAAAGAGATTCCTTAACCGGAAGTTTAAGAAACTAAGCAGCCCATGGAACAAGCAGAAGGGTACCGAGAGGATAAACAGATGGTTAAAACTTGAAAAACAGAGTAGGAATATATGTTTAATTCTTGCAGTGGAGGAACATTGTCTTTGGAGTTCTACAACAGTCTGTGCTGAGATCTGTTCATGTAACACAAGTCTTGCACGACACACATGACTTGTATTATCATAGAAGAGACCTAGAAAAAGGGTTGTGTAGGCATTTGTAGGTCTGATATTATGAAATAAGTAAGAATTAGGATCAATTGAATAATTTAAGAAAGACCTTCTGATGCTGAATGGTGAGACAGTAGAATAGCAAATGAAATCTAGGTTACAGAAATATATGGTACGTTAGAAATGATAGAACAGAATAGTTCAACTAGAAGGAGCCTTCATCGATTATCTAGTCCATATGCCATGCTGTCCTTTTGAAAGACAGAAAGTCCCACAGTATGTTTTCTGATGCTTTCTTCATTGCATCAAAATGCTGTTAAATTAATTTGAGAGATTCACCTCCTGGTGTTCTTTGCTGGCCTTATGCTTCTCAAGCTAGCTCTGTATTGTTGAATACTCAACATCAAAAAGGTGTTCTTTACCTTTGTTAAGAAATTTCCCAAACTCTTCATTTCCACTGTGGGAAGTGGGTTCTGTTATTTCGGTGTAGCAATTTGTCCTGACATATGCGGGATTTGATACCGGCATTTTACTGGTACTGGAGTGACCTCAGTAGCTGTGTTCTCACTTCAGACATTTTGCTGTAAAGTCACGTATCAAGCACTGTGCCATTCCCAAAGTCTACAGTCACTTTTATAGTGGAACTTTTCAGACCACAGTTTAATTGATGGTTAGGTAGTTCATGCTTTCAGTGTCTTTGTTAGGATATTTGTATGAGCCCCCTGAAGAAAGTGATTTCTAGTCTGAACATGCCTTAGATGGAAAAGGCAAGTCTTTTTGGCATATGTCTCTGCATCTAAAAGGGACGGATTGAAGGTGACAGTGGTATAAAAATGGCAGTGGGTATGTCCTGTTTTATACAATTTTAGTGGGGCACGGGTTGGATTATTTCCTGTGGACACTGCAAGAGAAGACTTCAGTCTTTTGTAATTAGGATAAATGCACCTTTTGTTAAAATGCATTTGTGAATTATCCAAGGAAGGAGCACCATTACTGGTAAGGAGAATTTTCTCCCGTGATTTTAAAAACTACAGTCACAAGAAGGAGCTTCAAAAATGCAACTATGCAGGAGTACCAAAGTAAAGAAGGGATTGCAGTCATAACTGCCTCTTCAGTTCAGAAGTTATGGAAAATGTTGGATGAGGGCAAAAAACCCCATAACAGATAAGCTTTGTTTCTTTGCCCAGGTACAATGTGCTGTGTTTATGAATGCTGATAGGAGAATTCCCATATGTAATACTGAATTAGAGTTTCACAGACAGGAGCTTGATGAAAAGAGAATTTACCTCTGTGTCTTGAGATAATCCCTATGGTAAGAAGCTGTAAAATCAACCACTTTAGTGACAGATGCATGGTAGATACTGAATATTTTTGTTTTATGCGACATTGTTTGCAAATCAGTTGAAGCAGTTAGAAAGTATGATATGAAGAAATTTTATCTGAAATGGGGTTCAATAGCTAATAAATCAGATTTTAAACTGGAAAGTAAAAAATCAGTTCATAAACAGTGGGAGATAATATACTATTTACAATTTTGGAAACTTTAATAAACTAATTTAAAAAAAAAACTTTTCTAAGAATTAAAGACCTTTCTAAGGAGATTTCTTGTTTTCTGGTTATGTTTTTTTTTTTAAAAAAAAGCTTGATGTGTTTCTTTAGTTGTTCGTATATAGGGAAGTCGATTCTAGCCACGTGCTGAGTAGATATTAAGGCAGTGAAAGAACTCTGGCAGAAGGATAGATAAGGTATTATCCTTCATATTTTTATTGTTAGAGTTATTTCTGCTAAGTTAACAGTTCTGTAGAAGTTAGGATTTTCTAATGACTGCAAACACTCTCCCTTAACATCAATGTCTGCCTGTTCTCTTAAAACTGAATGTTTGTTTCACAGTGCCTAAAAAGAAACGAGATGTCTGAGGCATCCATCTCTAATAAAAGAAAAGTTACAGATAACTCCAAATGCAGGTCACAAGGTCTGTGATAACTGAAATGGACCCAAACCCTTGACAAATTTACACTGTTCACATTCAGGAAAGCTTTAATTTGGGGAATCAAATGTTTTATTGCAAAGATGATATTTATGGGTCTTTACTAAAGCAGGTAAACCCAAGGGCTGTAATTAATTGCATGGGATTGCATTAGGAATGAGGTGTGTTGTTACTTGACTTTACAATTTACTGAATACAAGGCAGCACTCTTCAGAGGCGATCAGTCATCAGCAGTACTTCTGCACCAAACACAATATATACGTCAAAGTTTGAAACTATTATTTGTTCTGTTTGTTTGTGGGAGGGACAGAACCTTCACCACACTGATAATTTAAAATTACTCTTTCAATAAGAAAAAACCATACCTACAGTTCATTTATGCTTAGTTATCTTTTGGGAATGCAAAATAAGTATAAGGGTGTAGGGGGTTAAACTTTAATTCATAAGAAATTGACACACTATTAGTTGCCATATGTGTCCATCTGTTTGTCTTGTTATTTTTTAGCTCATCTTGCTAATTGGGTCCTTTGCCCTCCCCTGGATCTACTCCCTGGGCATGCACAGAACAAGCAGTTAATTTTATGTGGCATTTCCATGAAGAGCATTTGAAAAAGTGATTTTAAGGTAGTTATATTTTTCATAGAAGAATATAAATAAGCATGTTAATTTTAATGTTTACTAAGCATGGAAGTGGGATTATAAATCTGCCTTTGTTTGTCATATTTATTTTCTTAATAAGCCATTTAAAAATTTATATAGCCCAAAATGTTTTCTGTTAATTATAATTATAAATGGGTGTATAGCACTAGTGCTATAAATAAGTATGAATTACATTGATGAATTTCCACATCATTCTCCTAGAGAAGCTGGCAGCTCATGTCTTGGATGGGCATACACTTCACTGGGTGACACTGGCTGGATGGCTGGGCACAAAGGGTTGTGGTAAATGGAGTTAAATCCAGCTGGAGGCTGATCACCAGTGGTGTTCCCCAGGGCTAAGTACTGGAGCCAGTTCTATTTAATGTCTTTATCAATGACATGGACGAGGGAGTTGAGTGCACCCTCAGTAAATTTGCAGATGGAATTAAGATTGGCGGAAGTGTTGATCTGCCAGAGGCTAGACAGGGTCTACAAAAGGACCTGGACAGGCTGGATCGATGGGCTGAGGCCAATTGTATGAGGTTCAACAAGGCCAAGTGCCATGTCCTGCACTTGGGTCACAACAACTCCACGCAAAGCTACAGGCTTGGAGAGGAGTAGTTCAAGAGCTGCCTGGAGGAGAGAGACCTAAGGGTGTTGATCAACAGACAGCTGAATATGAGCCAGCAGTGTGCCCAGGTGGCCAAGAAGGCCAATGGGATCCTGGCCTGCATCCTGTGGCCATCAGGAGTAGGGAAGTGATCCTCTCCCTGTACTTGGTGCCGGTGAGGCTGCACCTGGAGTGCTGTGTTCAGTTTTGGGCCCCTCACTACAAGGACATCGAGATGCTTGAGCATGTCCAGAGAAGGGCTAAAAAACTGGTGAAGGGTTTAGAAGACAAATCTTATGAGGAGTGGCTGAGGAAGCTGGGATTGTTTAGTCTGGAGGAAAGGAGACTGAATAGAGACCTCATCGCTCTCTACAGCTACCTAAAAGGTGATTGTAGTGACGTGAGTGTTGGTCTCTTTTCCCTACTAGCTAGTGACAGGACAAGAAGAAATGGTCTGAAATTGTGTCAGGGGAAGTTTAGCTTAGATAATTAGGAAGAATTTCTTTACTGAAAGGGTTGTCAGATATTGGAACGGGCTGCCCAGGGAGGTGGTTGAATCACCATCCCTGGAGGTGTTTAAAAGAAGAGTAGATGTTGTACATGGTGACACGGTCTAGTGTTGGACCTAGTAGGGCTGGATAGATGGTTGGACTCGATGATCTTGAAGGTCTTTTCCAACCAAAACCATTCTATGATTCTATGATTTCCTCTGTAATTTTTGGTAAACCATAAAATAATTACCAAATGCAAATTACCCGCTTATCTTACTAGTATAAAAAGATTTAAAGTGGTGCTATTTGAGAATGTATATAACATATGCAAATCATTGTTCCAAGTGTGGATGACTGCTCGACAAGAAAGCAAACTAAGTTATAGGCTTATTTTAAGAATATGCCATAAATAAAAATAATAATACAAAACAAAACCCCCTGATGTAATCCATTAAACCATGCTAATGTATTTGGTGTATCTTTTTGAAAATTCTCTTGCCAGATATGGACCAAACAGATCATTAAATGGATTGCAGTTACATGAAAATTTAAATTTATGCTTATACTTATGTTTGCCAATGATCCCACTGCAGTCTAGGAAGTATAAAAACATGTAGTCTCTCTGCAAGAATCATAGAATCATCTTGGTTGGAAGGGAACAATGGCTTTTGTCACTGTGAATAATTTGGAGTAACAGTTCAACAAATAAACTGTCTACTTAGTTTTGAAATTATTTAATGCATCTGTGAATGTTAAAACTGCTTAAAATTTTAGCCACATGATTAATGGTGTTTTGTCTGGTCTGGAGTGGAAAGTACCAAGGGACAGTATGGATAGACTTGTGTTACTTAGAAAAGTCTATCATAATACTTGAAATTTTAGAGGGCATTCACATAAATTAGAAGCTTTCTGTATTTCATTCTTTTTATTGAAGCAAATGGAACATAGCCTAACTAATCATAAATTGATTGCATATTTCTTTAAAGTTCTTATCACAATGCCTACATATAATGCTTAGTACAGACCATTTCATATACATCTCTGTATCCCAATCCATGCCTGTTTAAAATATATAGATGTAATATATAGAACCTGATACGATTTTCCATTCTAAACCATAGTTTGAGAATTGACCAAGTATCTACCCATGACTGCCTGCATAGTTATGTCAGATTATTTGAAATGAGTGAAGAAACACCATCACTACCACCAGTTTCATTAACAAAATACAGCATCAGGCACTTGCCAGAGAGTCACTGAATGTCAATGAGAGGTACTTTAAGTCTCTTTTAGTGAAAGACAAGGGAAGGATAGCAGATCCTTGCAATATATGAGGATATAAAATGCGATTTGAGCAAAGAGATAAAATTAAATGGAGAAGAATCTCTTTTTATATGTTGGCCTCTCCTGTGGAGGTTACATTGTATGATTAAATGGATGTGCTAATTTCCTGTGCTGTCTTGGAGAATGTGTAACTTGAAAATTTTCCATGTTTATGTACAGATTTGTTGCTCACAGAGGTAGTCTTCCAAATCTTAAAGGCCATTCTCCTTAACCTGTAACTTCCATTTTAAGCATCGAGAACGGAAGTGGTATCCGCCTATAGCAGAGTGGCTACCAGAACAGCAGCCTCAGAGTGCTCCATTGTTTGTCTCTGGTGGCAGTGAGTTTACCTCCATTAGTTGATCTCAAAATAAGGTCAAACTCACCTACAGCACTTTACCATTTACTCTGGTCTCTCAATGTATGGCCTTCACATGAAGTATCATTATAATCTACCCCAAGGATCAAACAACTTCCTCAGCAACAGTCCAAACACATTTTACTTGACTCCTTCCAAACAGTTTCTGAATTTTCTGAATATTTATCCTGCAGGTGAGTCATTGTCTTCACTTTTTCAGTCAGTTGGCTATCCATGTTGCTCCAGGAAGAGTATTCCTGTGTGCTGTTGGATGCTAGATATCAGAAGTGCAACAGCTTCTGACTTCCCAGACTTCTGCTAATGACATATTCAGGGACTCCATTGTGAAAATTGGCATGGCTGGAGGCAACTCCTCTTCTGGCCCCAGGTGTCAAAAGTGCCAATCTCTCCTTGATTCAATCTTAAAATTTTAAGGAGAACACAAGTATCCAAAAATATTACTTCTCTTCCTATACTATTCTCTGGAGCAAGTCTGAATATAGTATTGGCCAGAACTTCTTTTCATGAATTATTTCAGTAGTCTAAAAAAACACCATCCTTTTTCTTTGCTCTGTCCTGTGACAACTAGTAGAGACTTGTGGGGGAATATTCAGATATCTATATATATATTGTCACATGCACCCAGGTATGTATAGGGATATATATCTGGTTTTAAATAAAAGTTTCATTCATTTTTATTTTGTTCTTTTTTTGTGGCTACTATATAGGAGGCAGCAAAGGAGTATTAAATTGTATTTGAAATAAGAACTGCTAGCTATTGATAGTTAACCAGTATATCCTTAATTTTGCAAAAAGTTTAAAATCCAGACACATCAAGCACAGTTAATCAGGAAACAGGAATACCTTAAGTGTCTACTAGAGTTTGAGAATATAAAATTTAAGTGGTCTGGCATTGATGTTTTTGCCAAGCCAAAAATCACATTTGGAGGATCGTATGAGGTAGGTAAAATCAGTTAATTATAAAGTCTAACAACCATAATTCAAGAAAAAGATCCCCAGAGATATGTGCACAATCTGAAGAGCTTGGCACTGACTACTCATGTTACTGGTTGTCTGTCAAGGCCTCGTGCTATCAGTATTCCAGGAGATATCAAGGATGTCTCCTTAGAAAGGGAAGGTGGTGAGGCACTGGCACAGGTTGCCCAGAGAAGCTGTGGGTGCCCCATCATGGCAAGTGTTCACAGCCAGGTTGGATGGGGCTTTGGCATCCTGGTCTAGTGGAGGGTGTCCCTGCCCGTGGCAGGGAGTTGGAACTGGATGGGCTTTGAGGTCCCTTCCAACCCAAACCAGTCTGTGATTCTATGAAACAGTACAGATAGCTGTTAAGTCATGTTTAAACTGGGTATGCAAGTAATTATACTGTGAATAAAAGGTTCCATTCTGTTTTTTACAGTAGCTGATCAGGACAACACACTTTTATGCTGATTTTGGTGCTTTTCTCTCATGTATTAAAAACACCAAAACAGAGTAGGTCAGAGGCTATCAGACACCTTTATCTTAGCAAATGGTCACTGAATTTCTGGAAATCATTTCCTGCTGGAGGGGCTGATATGTAACTTGGCGTAATGTTTGTGTCGTGGTTTTGTGAGGTTGGGTGCTGGAAAAGAACAGGGGTGCACAAAATGGCTGCTGTGAGGAGCTGCTGGAATTCTCTGGAGCTCCAAAATGTAAACAATCCAAGGCCAGAATCATTGTTGACCAGGGCCAAGCCAATGAGAGATAGTCATAGCACCTCTGAGAATCACATATAGGAGAAAACAACCCAGAAGCAGCTGCATTTTGCCACCGGAGAAGGGAGTGAGAAGATGTAACGAGCTGTACAGACACCAAGGCCAGGAGGGGGAGTAGGCATCCCAGGTGCCAGAGAGAAAGATGCCCCTGCAGCCCGTGGAGAAACCCCATGGTAAAGGCCGAGACCCCACCTGCAGCCCGTGGAGGGGCTCCACGCTAGATGGAGCAGGTGGAGACATAGAGAAGACACTGTGA
>VZTU01022775.1:101529-132762 GCA_013400835.1 Zapornia atra
GGGAAGAAGGGAGTAAAATCATGGCTAAAGGGAATTCTGCTTAGAATGGAGGGGTGGGAGGAAGGTGCTACTGAGAACCCCATTGTTCCCCAGTCCCTGCCCCCCCTGTACTGTGAGCGGGGGGGAAGAAGGGAGCAAGATTCTGATTAAAGTCTGCTAAGAAGGGAGTGGTGGGGGGAAACGTGTTTTTAAGATCTGGTTGCATTTGTTTTAAGATTTGATTGCACTCCTGACTCTGGTTCTTCACTGTTCTTTCTAGTGTAGTGTAATAAATTAGAATAGTTCTTTCCTGCACTGTGTTGAGTCTGTTTCGCCCATATCGTCGCTGATAAAATGATCTCTCCTTGTCCTTATCTTGACTCCTAAGCCTCTTAATATATATTTTCTCCCCTGTCCACCTTAGGAGGGGAGCAATAGACTGGTTTTGGTGGGTGTCTGGCCTCCAGCCACGGCTAAACCACCACAGTTTGGTACTACAGCTGTTTTCTGTCAGGAGATGGACTGGGTGTTTGACTGCACAGCTGAAAATGAAGCAGTGTGCCTAGGTGGTGTAGTTATCCAAACAGTAAATGAGATGACCATATGAAGTAGGACGTAGCTCTTCTCACTTCAGCTGATGCAAAGCCAGCTAAATGTGAGGAGTAAAGTAAAAAAGAAGGAAAAGGACTTTTAACCATAACTTCTGTTACTTTGCCTAGTAATTCTGAAACTGTACTGAATCACATGTTCACTAAAGGAGAAACTTAGGCATTTGTTAATGGTGCTTATTACTAAAATCAAACTAAGTTTCTTCTGTTTTGCACAACAAGAGCAGCTGAGTAGAGCCTACTTTGATTGTTGCCCATTTCTGTACTTGGCTTTTGTTTATATAGCCTGCCAGAATGGGATGCCCAGGTACAATAAACACTGCTCCAGATAGCACTTCAGAATTTGTTAGGCATGCTTTCATCGTTTTTTAAAAAGTTAATTCAGAGATTTATTTTCCAAGTAGGATATAACTTTGCTTAATAAGATAGGGTTTCAGATTCTTAAATGCTGCCAAAATTATCAATATATATCTGTCAATTTTAAGTCAACAGTTTTGCTATGATTACTCTGCTTGCTGTGGTTTGCCCACAGCTCAGTCTTCAAAATACTAGATAAGTATACCATTCCCATACCTAATTTATGCACTTCAATCAAACAAGAAATACCTTATGGTCTATTCCCTGGTTGATTTTAGCTGCATCTATATTAAAAGAGCTACACTTAGAATTTACTTGCTTATGCCAGATGGCAAGTTGCTAATTAAATACACTTCTCATGTGCCTAATTTTTCTGTTTGCATTTTGGCAAAGCTAAAATCGCCGAAGTTCCAACAGATTATTGGGTTATATTATTAACATTAATAATTGTTATTTTTACAGTCTTAGTAGTGAATTGTAGCTAATTGTACTAAAGCTCTACATCTATACAAGTTCAGATCTTCAAACCAGATTCTTAAAAATTGTTTGCTGTACTCTTCTACACTTGCTCTTTAAAAGCTGCTTGACTTTCTTCCGCAGAAGGTTGGAGCACAGACTGCTACTTTATTATGTTGGTGTTTGTCCTTTTTCAGCTACCTTTCCATTGGCCTTCTTTTGTCTTCCTAGAACATCATAAGGGGCAAAACCTCCTGAGGATCTCAGCTAAATGCTGACCTTCCATTGTCGGCCTGATGAAGAGAATCATCACGATCCAGAAAAGTGACTCTGGATTAAATACATTAGTCTGTCATTCTTAAGTGTGGTCCATGAATTGATCTCAGGAAAGCATCAGTTAAATTATATTTTTAATGTAACTGCATTTTGTTAACCAAAGATTGCCTAGGCCTTCAAGGTGATGAATTCTTCCTGTGAACAGTTTTTCTGGGTTGACTCTGTACCTGTATGCTATGCATCTAAACTCACCTTAGCAGTTCAGAAGTAAGGGACTACGACCCAGTTCCAGAGTGAAACATGGAAATGCTTCAAAGTACTGTATACTTCTGGTTTGCAAAATAATAGCTAATATATAAATGGTTTCATCTTCATAGCACTAAAAATGCTTTTTATCACAACTTTTGTCACCAACCCCCCTCCCCATTTTTGGTACTTTGTAATGCCAAGGCTTTTTTTCCTGACATTGTTTTAGTGAGTCATAGGGTGTAGTATGATTTTGAGTGCAAAATTAAGAGTAATCTTCTTCAGAACAGTTTTACAGTGGCAACTTGTAAAATGGAAAATCATTATTCAATGTTTTGTAGCATAGTTTTAAGGGAAAAGTAAAATGCTTTGGGAACATGGCTTTACCTTGACTACCAAAAAACCCACAAGAGATAACGAGTATTAGATAAAAGCTTTTCCTACACTGTCTGCAAGAAATTATTTCATTCAGCAACAGTGGAAATATGTCTGATTTCAAAGAACACATGATTTAGTTAAATGTGGCATATGCTGTGCAAACCATTGAAGAAAAGTGAATTCTTTTGTCCTTTAGCTAATTGCCTAAGTTTTTTTTTTGTTCTTGTTTGCTGTGTTTCATCAGTAAGAGTGATAGAATCAGGTAAGACCTTGTGAAGACAGAGGAAGTTGTTCATTACTTAAGGACATTGAAAACTACTTCAGAAAAGATGATTTGGGAAAGCACAAGTTTACCAAGGGGTAAAAAGGCTGAGACAAACACAGGAAAGGTCTAGGAGCTTGCAGCTCCAGAGGAATGATCAAGAGGAAAAATTGCTTCAAAGGCCATAGAACTGCAAGTCAGATTTCACAGGTGATGAAATGGAAACCTCTGTGATTCTGGAGGAAACTTCAGCGTTTTCTGCAACTCATAAAATTACAGGGGGGACAGACATCAGGGATGAAAGCAAAGATTCTATTTGATCAAAGCGAAATGGGCAGGAAACTACTTGTCTGAAAGCTTTATTCTGTTTATATTCGCCCTTACCTGGCTGATTCCAGGTTCTCTATTTAAAAACAAAAAAAAAAGAAAAAAGAAAAAAAGTTATATTTTGTAGTGTAATTGAGACAAAAAACTTCTGGTTTACTGAAAAGGTTTTAAGCAAATCCACTTTAAAGTGCTGTTTTATGTATGTAAATATAAAGATAAATTGTTTAGCAATAGATCATGTAAACCCATGTAACTTTTTTATACTGCTGAAGCCTTCATTATTCCTGTTTGTTTTTCATACCGAATATTCATCAGAACACGTGAACGCAATCAATCATTTAAAATGAAAATATTTAAAACTTCTTTTTGCCTAGATTATTGCTAAATACAATTTAGGATAGAGATTCAATATATGTTTGTTTTGCTAATTGATTTATACCAACATCCTCATTTATTTTGGAGCAAGATGTAGTTCTGCAAATGACCACATTTTACATATTAACAAAAGCATACCTTTGGGTATACTCCTCCTTCAGTTATATTAATTTTCTGTTTTCTTCTGTTAGCTTTTAACTTTTAGTTCCTTTTTTGGATGTGTGTAGGAGATTTTGAAAGCTGAACTTATGCAACAAAAAAAGTTTAAAAAGTTGTCCTTAGGACTCATAACACATTATTAAGAATGTATTCATTTAATTTATACTAGCTAAACAGCCAGTTTTACTCATCCTCCTTCTTTGAGAACACTTGCTGGTCTCTAATAAAACCTTCTCACAATAACTTTTTCTAGTTGTTTAACAGGGAAGAAGCAATGTATTAACATTGTCTTTTTTTCTCTTAAATATTTAACTGGTGTTCTATCTTTCTATCACTGTTATTAATGACTGCAGCTTTAAGAAAATTAAATGGATGCAGGTTCCTTCTCTGGAAATAAGTCAATAGTCAGTTGCTCCAAATATAAAATAGCAATCTTCTACAATAATTTTCTAGGCATTGAATCTGAACAGAGGGAACAAGCTCTGGGACCACGTTTCCTATTACAGTGTCAGGACCAGGTGTCCCAGTTTTGCGTGGCTGGGTGCTGGGAGAGAACGGGGGCTGCAGAAAATGGCTGCTGTAAGGAGCTGCTGGAATTCGCTGCAGGCCCCAGACTATAAACATCGGCCAATTCAAGGATAAAGTTGCAGCTGACCAGGGCCCAGCCAATCGGAGCTGGTCACAGCGCCTCTGGGAATCACACATAGGAGAAAAAAACCTGCAAGCAGCTGCATTTTGCCACCAGAGAAGGGAGTGAGGAGATGTAATGAGCTGTGCAGACACCAAGGCTGGGGAGGGCGGTGGAGGAGGTGCCCCGGGTGCTGGAGAGAAAGATGCCCCTGCAGCCCATGGAGAAACCAAAGGGTAGGTCTCCCCCCGCAGCCCATGGAAAAGGCTGAGACCCCACCTGTAGCCTGTGGAGAGGCTCCACAGTGGATGGACACACACAGGAGATGCTGTGACCTGTGTTGGAGCAAGCCCCTGCCAGCACCTGCAGCCCATAGAGAGAAACAGAGACACAGAGATGAGCAAGAGAGAGATTTGCGCCGGATCAGGTTTGCTGGGGGGAGGCTTCTGACCTTGTGGAGGACTGGGGCTGAGAGACATTGTGATTCATTACTGCCTGCCATAGCAATGATCCATGGCGAGGCATCTGATGAAGAGATAAAGCCCTGTGGGAAAGGACTTATGTTGGGGAAGTTTGTGGAGGACTGTCTCCCATGGGTGGGACCCCACAGTGCAGCAGGGGGAGGGTGTGGAATGAATGCCCCACCCCAGNCCTGGGCCAAGATGTGGGGGGAAGAAGGGAGTGAAATCATGGCTAGAGTGAAGTCTGCTAAGACGGGAGCTGGGGGGCAGGCGGGGAGGTAGGGGTATTTTAAGATCTGGAAAAGGAAAACAGCTCATGAGGAAGTGACCAAGAACCCCATTTTCCCAGTCCCTGTCCCCCACCACAATGAGGGGGAAGAAGGGAGCAAAATCATGATTAAAGGGAAGCCTGCTGACAATGGAGGGGTGGGGGGTGAAGGTGCTACCAAGAACCCCATTTCTGCAGTCCCTGCCACCCCCCTGTGCTGCAATGGGAGGGAAGAAGGGAGCAAAATACTGACTAAAGTCTGCTAAGAAGGGAGCGGTGGGGGGAAGGTGTTTTAAGATCTGGTCACACATCTCATTATCTGACTGGTTTCACTGTTTCTGTAGTGTAGTGTAATAAATTAGAGTTTTCTTTCCTTCACTCTCTGTTGAGTCTGTTTTGCCCATGTCGTTGATGACAGGATGATCTCTCCCTGTCCTTATCTTGACTCCTAAGCCTCTCAATATATATTTTCTCCCCTGTCCAACTACAAAGGGGAGTGATAGACTGACTTTGGTGGATGTCTGGCCTAAGACACTGTAATTTTCGTATTTCCCTTTCTTCTAAAAATTTTCAAAGAGGAAACATTTTTCTTCAGTGCACTGACTCTCTCTTTCTGTCTTTTTGTCTTTGTGTCTTTCCCTTCTCATGCTTCCTAACCTAACTAAAGAAGTAGTCACTGAATCACAGGATTTAAATAATTTAGATTTTTAGATGCTTTTATATGCTTCAAATGCAGATTAAATACACCTGCTTTATTATGTCAGAATTAAATATATATTATGTTACTGAGAAATAGCATTCATAAAAGAAAATGGGGGGAGGTTTTTATATCTCTTGATCAGCTATACTTGTAATATTTCTGTGCGTAGGGAAGGATACAAGAAAAATGAAAGAAGGTAAAAGAAATAGGAGGAAAGCAACAGAGAGAAGTAGACTCATCATATTCTTTCGGGGTTGTATCTATACAAGCCTTTATTCAATATGATAACATGGGTATGGATGCATATCTTCTGAGACCTATCCTACCAGTTCTCTTTTTTATACAGCCACCTATGCTGGGTGGTAGTCATGTATTTCACTTGAATTCTTCTGAGTTCAAATATCCCAAGGCAGAAGACTCGACTACCCTGCTCTGGGCATTTAGTGAGGTTGTTGGTTTTGCTTCTGTTCTTAATAAAGGGCAAGTGATGTAAAAGGAAATGTCATGACCCAAGAACATGAAACATGGTTCTCTGTTGATTGTCAGTGCTGTTGACATCTGTTGTAGAAGTAATTTGACATACTGTACAGAATACAACTGTAAATAGACTATTCTGGCTGTGACAGAGTGCTTGCAGCTGTGAGTACCTACACAGTGAATCATACCCTAAAATAAAAATCTCAATGTACAAACTATAGAACCTATTAAAAAGTGGTTTACTCAACTCTCCTGTCCAGTATATAGTAGAGTGTCATATAACCTAAAGTAAAAATTTCTGGTTTTCTTCCTGAGAATTAGTTAATAATTAACTTCCTCAAGCGAACATTAGTTGAATTTCATACTTACAAGAATGCTTGAATTGTACCAACCATGGAACAGGACAAAATAGTTGAAAATCTGCTTGAACATTTAGCTTTTGGAGGGTTGTTGTCTCCGTAGTAGTAGGTTAGGCAACATCTTCGGACTTTAAGATACTGCTATAGCAAGCTCTCGTCATTGTGTCTTCCAGTCTGCATGCAAGCCACAGACTCCAGTTTAGTCTTTGGCTCCTCAACTGGACTCTTTAAAAAGGTCTATGAAGCTGAGCTTGCTTGTTTGCTCTTAGAAGAGTGATTTGTCCCACATTGCATCTGTTCCAGTTCACCTGTGAGGCTCACCTTCGCAAGCACAAAGCACACATGCAGCTTTTCATGGGCTGCCTCACTATTTAACCTCTTTAAAGGGTCATATGTAATTAACCCCTCAGAAATGAAATGGTTTTTAATTCAATTGTGTGAAGTTGTAATACAAGAACAAGATACCATTTACTTCCCCTTCCACCCCAAAAAAAAAACAAACCAAAACCAACTAGCTCTCTGTAACAGATTGAATCTGTTTTATATAAATTCATTTTGTGCATGAGTTACTTTGAAAAGAGGGAGTAGAGCAGGTCAACAGGAGGTGGAAAAGGTCCATGTTTCTGCAGCCACTGACCGTACTGGGGCGGAGAGTCCAGATGACAGAATGTGTCAAAAAAAGGGATAGAGAAGGAGGAATGTGACAGCAAATTAATGTGAGATAACAGCTGAAGAAGAGGTTGCAATACTGCTGAGATGATCAGGCAATAGACCCATAGCCAGCTGTTTGTGCTCACAGATGGAAAGAATTCCTAGAAACCAGACAGAAGGACCTGCTGTGCACTGACACTGTGGGCAGTTGGATACTTATTTGTAAGTCCTTTTATTTTTATCTTATCTTACATAGTCATTTTCACATTTTTATGTTTTAGTTTCTTCTTGTTCATATTCTAATAAAATATGAATATTCTGAGTTTCAAAGATGGTTTGAACCTCCTTGTAGATATCATTGCAAGGAAACAGTCAAGGCAGCTCTCCCTTGAAACCTTGTATATTCAGGGGTCTGTGCTTATATTCCAAAAGGTTCCTAATGGAGTATTTTCCACCTTGTTTAAGTAATTATTTAAAACAATTACATTTTTATAGCTCTGTTAGGCACAACAGTAACTTTCAAAATGTTCCTTTCTATTTATATGTGAAAGATTAAGTCCTACTTTGGCTCGTTTTTTTGCTCAGGTTTAGATGACATCCCTTTCTAAATAGTCATCATCGCTCTATTCTTAGGAAAGGGCAAGGTCTCAATCCACCAATAAATGGTCTGCTGTCCTATCCCTTAAAAATTTAAAAAGCACATCAAGCATAGCCAACTCAAAATGCTGTGGAGGGAAACACTAAAAAATTGTTTCCAACAGTTCTTTTTTTCACATTGTATTAGAGCCTCTAACAGCAGTTGGAAGGCAGAACTGGAAAAAATCCTTTTTGAAAATGTGATTTTTCTGTTGCATCATTATTCAAGCTCACAATTGACTAACATGCACAAGAATGAGAACTGAGAAGACTTGGACATTTCCCCTCAGATCTTGGAATTCCATGGATAGCTATTTTTTATATTTCATGACCAGTAATAAAATTACCCTCCACTTTAATTGCTTGAGAATTTGGTTTGGTTTTTGCGTTCAGTATGAGAGAGAAATATTTCTGTGATTTGAGGGGATTTTTGCATTTGGTAAATATAATAGGTATATATTTTCACATTGATTTTACTTTTTTTCATAGTAAGTGCCACTATATCATTAATATAAATTGCTTTTGCTGTAATACTTGACCTTTCTGAAACTTTATCAAGGTATCCTTTAATAACTCATAGGGCAAAAATTCTGTTGCATCTAGAGTTACACATCCATAAAACCTAATTTTAGCTATATTTTCTGTTTGCCACATAATTACAGTTGATCAGAAGTGGAAGACTTGTATTCTTAGTTAAGTTCTTTTGAAGTGTCTCCTACTCTCCTGCAATGCAATTTTGGGGATACAAGAGATATTGGGGAGTGGGGGGTGGAATACAAGACTTGTTTCCTTTTTATTTTCTCTCTTTTTTTTTTTAGGGGAGAGTGTAACTGCCTAATCTTAGGCCACAAGGAAAAAGATACTGCAGATGAATTAAGAGCATGATTTCAGTACTAGTCAGATAGTCTTCTGACTGCACAGATGATCTATTTCCTGACTACAGTACATATGACTCTATGGACACATTCCCATTTTTTCCAATAATCAAAAAATATGTAACATGGAGAATAAAATTTTACAATTTAATAATTGCTGATCTCTTCTCCCTGGGATCCAGTGACAGGACACATAGGAATGGTGCAAAGCTGCAGCACGGGAGGTTCAGACTGGACATTAGGAAGCATTTCTTTACTGAGAAGGTGGTCCAACACTGGAACAGGCTTCCCAGAGAGGTTGTGGATGCCCTGAGCACGTCAGTGTTTAAGAGGCATTTGAACAATGCCCTTAACAAGGTGCTTTAACTTTTGGTCAGACCTGGTGTGGTCAGGCAGTTGGACTAGGTTATCACTGTAAGTCTGCTCCAATTAAAATAGTTTTATTCTATGCTATGCTATGCCTTGCTTTCTGTGGCTTTACTATTATTGTTGTTGGTTTTGTTATTGTTATTATTGTTTAGGACTTTACTTCCAAGATGAACTTTGTTTTCCATAGAGGCCAGAATATTCTTCCTTTTCCCTAAATGCCCTTCGATTAATAAATCCTTATCACACTCTTTAAACATGTCACCGACTTGAAAAATATCTGATTAAGATAGAAAAGTTGATATAGATAGGACCAAATGGCTTCTATGTCTATTTTAGTTAGATGAATCAGTTAAACTGATACATAATAATCATAGTCTTCACCATTATGTTGTCTTGTACTTTAAGGGACAAGCAGGTGATATACACAGAATTTTTTAAAAATCCTACTTTTTTGTACTAAAAGAAAGTGATGTCTTTTAGTGGCAGAATATTCAAACCACGATTTGTCTATCATTTTCTGTTGTTTTTTCAAGGCATAAGTTTGCAAATACTCCTAGTTAGTCAACTTCCAGGACTAAATTGTCAGTCATTGGCTTTCAAAGTCTAATTGTAAAGGAGGTTGGCAGTTTTTGATGAGGAACAGGACATCAGTGTTCTTGAACTGTGAAGATAATTACTGGATTGAGGGAAAGGTTTTATACAGAGGCAGTAAAAACCCATAATAAAAGTTGTTCATTATACTCATGTGTTCTAATGCTGAATAGAATTTTAACATTTCAACAGCATTCATTTTATTTTTTTTTTCACATAGATTTTGAACTCATATTTATTTCTCATTTACTGTAGTCTGTGCTGTCATCAACATTTGTAGTCCAAACAGGCATTGGGTGTTGAATTTGTCTTCCACAATTTTAATCTCAGAGGATTTTGGTCCATCTCTTGTAAGATGTTTGTTAAAGTCATCAGGAAGGCAGTTCAGGAATGTATCTTGTTCTTTCCCCATTCTCATGAAAATTTTTCCTTTCTCTTTCCATTTAAATAGGAAGACAGCTGCCTTCAGATGTTAAAGAATTCACTGACAGTTGCTCTTGCTTCAGTCCTACTTCATGAGAACTTCAAAAGATACTAACTGAGGTATACAGTTATTCATTTCATTTTTAGAATTTCTACTTTGCTGATATTAGGTAGAAGATCAGACAAAAGACATCATGAATCTAGACCAAGAAGAGTTATAGTATATGAAAAATGATCCAAAAGTTCTGTCCATAAAGAGACCTACTGGGTGATACAATGTCATCTTTTTCTATAGCTGGGCACCATGTTAATCAACCTTTTTATAAATAGAGAAATCAAATAATTGCAAATATGCTAAAAGGAAACATTCAAATGCAGTTAAAATGTTGCTTTGGTGGGTATTCTATCATGTTTCATCTTATCCTGCGTCTCTCCAAGAATGGACAAAATATTTTGCAGGAAATCCCTGGACATGAATACCCAATCACCTAAATAATAACTAAATAATGAACCCTCCAAAACTATCTGGTATTTATAGGTTTCTTCCCCTAATACTTACAGATAATTTCAATTAAAGAAAAGCTGTGGTGTTAACACATTGCACAAATGTTTTCATGCCAGTTTTATCTTTTATAATTCCATGAGATTATATACAAAAGCTGTTTTAAAGGTATTGATAAATATTCTATTATGAAAAATATTTGTCCTTTTTGTCAGTTACCAGTAAATTAATTCCTTTGTATAGAAACGAACTTCTCCATTTATATATGTAAACAGAGTCTGATAAAGGATTCATGGCCACAGAATTCATAAAGGGAAAAAACTGTCTTGTAAGCCTGTGATCAGTTGGATTTATGTCAGTCCTAAATTTATGATCTGCAGCTGTTAAATGTCTGCTAGGAGCTTCATCTTCTGAGGCATGATAATTGTGTGAGTGCATAGCTAGAAACACTGGGCTTTGAGAAATGGAATTGTCCAAACATATAGATGACGATTGCAGTGCTTCACATAGCACAAAACTTTTATTCTGTAAATCCTAAAAAGATATGCTTTAATGCTTTTTTAATTACAGCTATGAGCACAGATTCTAAAATATCCTAAGTAGGTTGAACAGAAAGCCTATTGAACAGTGTTTTTATTGTCAGTCTAATGTAAGCAGCACTGGGCTCAAATTCTTGTTCCTGTATTTGAGAACTCCAGGTTTAAATGGCCTCAAGGCTTAAATGGCACTGAAAAAAAAGATATATTTTTTATAATATTGTCTTAAAAGACACAATATATATAACTTTTTATTTTGTATCTTTTGGTATCTATATGCATCTTCCTTCAATACCAAGAATGGCTTCACTTTTTTGAAAGGCTGGTAATTTTCAGTGCAGTTATTGTATAAAATTCATATGTGCTATTATTGATATATTATATGTATTTCCTTTTCTTTAAAGAGACTTTCTATACTAGCCAGTATAGATTGTAGTTAGAATAATGTTAGCACTAAAATTTCAGAAAAACTGCTATTAAAATACAGTTGGATGTTACATATATATTCAGAAAAGAAAGCAGAAGACTCTGTGTTTCTGATCTTGCACTGTGTGCTGTTAGCAGCTAACTATGTTGATAGTTTTTACATGCAGATTCTATGAATTTCTGGATTTTCCCAGATTTTAATAAGGCAGTTGGTGTTACGTGTCAGGTTGGGCCATTTTAGACGGCATTATGGATTGATTATGTCTTATGGTGGGGCAGTGTCTGGCTCATTTCTGGAGTCAGTACACAACCATTTTAGCAGCAGAATTAGCCGCTTATGTCACAGATTATAATTAGCTGTGTCTGTGTGCCAAAGCAACAGGATGGAATGAAAAACACAGCCAAACATGTGAACGAATTTTCTTCCAGTGGTATTTGGCCAGGCCTAAAATATCTTCCACTCCAGATTTGAAAGTAGTGGAAAAGTTAGACAATTCTCTCTTGGGAAGAGACTGATTGTAGTTTATTCAGAAGTCCACATTGTTTCAGATCTCTAAAGTAAGTAAAAAGTTTTGAAAATTTCTTTTTATTTCTGTATTTAAATATTAGCATGTTAGTAACTGAATTAGTTTTTGTTTGTTCTCTACTTACTGCATGGATGAACTGAGCTTCTCCCTCATCTGATTTTCTGTGCAACATTTCAGGCTGATTCTGTCCTTATGTAGGGATCATGTTGATTTTTATGTGATTTATTTTAGGACCTAAATTTAGGTGTTCATTTCTATATACAATTGTTATTTTAGATTTTTATATTTTAATTACACTTGTTTTTTACAATTAAATGCAGTATTAAGTTGCATAGTTTAAGCTTGCACTTCTGTAATATTAAGAAGCTCACTTCTAGTACTTTAAAATCTTTTCAATATTGTATTACTGTACTTACAAAAATATCTGCTTTGCAGTAGTAAACATCTGATGTTTGTAGTTCTAAATTTTTCTGAGTTTATCTAACACATAGTGAAAGTTAGATCTCGTCAAGAATGGATCTGTGCTTCTGCTGAACAACTCTCTTTGGCTTGACAGTGTGATGATAACCTTCCATCTGAGGAACTGTTACTAAAATTGGTTCTAACTTGTGTGAAGAGTGCTTGAATTAATATGTGTCCAGCTATGTTTATACAGCAGTCCTTTTCCAAGTTTGTAATCAACTTGACTTTGAATGTATTTTTTTGGATAATTTTGTAGACTGAAATAAAAGGACTAACTAGGTATCGGTAGGTTACTGATTCACTATAAAATTATTTATTGGATGATGCTTGGAGTCTCTCCACCAACAGGTGCTCACACTGAATATTTAATCATGCATCAGAATGAGCACATAAGTTCCTGGAAAAGGATATTGTCAAAGTGTAAGAATGTGATTTGACATATACACCAGTCAACTAGCCTTCTTATATGGGCGGTTTTATCATATCTGTCTTAAATCTCCTCCTACTTCAAGAGAAGATGAATCATATCCTAAAAGTGTCTGCCTCTCTAGATTGTCTGTGAGAGGGCCTAGGTAAGTATGACCAATGTGATCTGTGTTTGATGAGATAAATACAGGTCTGCATAGCCACATCCAAATGAGTAATCCATGAGTGAACTATAGTAACTATTATAACTTCATGCCATAGAGTTCTGAAAGTTTGCAGAGAGTTAAGATTTCAGAAGTTTTGGTTGTGATACAAAGTCAGAACTGATGCCACTTTAGCTGAGATGAGTATCTGTTTATCTTCTAAACAAATGTGATATTCATATATTAGATACAGACTTCCTTTCCATTCTGTAATGAAGAGTGAATTGTCCTAGAATATCACCAAAGGGTAAGAACCCATGCATGGAGTCAAATTAAACATAAAAGGATTGAAATTAAGCCCAGCATTAGAGTGAACCATTTAAAATCTCTTTTCTCAAACTTCATACTTTTATAATGACATGTAACTTTTTCCTGTTTGAAAAATCACTGGTTAAAAGCAGGTTGTATTTTAGGTTTTATTCATAATCATAAGGCTTTAGTAACAGTTTGAAACTTTGTTTTTAGTGTAATAGTTTTGGCATTGTACAGATATGTGTGACTATACCTAGTGTTGAGAATACTTATGCAAGTATGTATGTTTTAAGCTAAGGGAAAAAAAAATTGAAGGAACAGTTGAAAGAAATGGATATAGTGTATCATACAAACCCAAGCCTCAGTCAAAAGACACAGAAAAGTTGAGTGTACAAAGATCCTCTTGGTTGAATAGCTTTGTGAGATTTATTCCTTCCTGTGAAAAGTAATGCCTTTCACATGAGATACAAATCCCAGGTCCTGACCTCTTACCGTTTTTAATTATTTTCATGACTCTGAATTAAGTAAGCTGGATTTCCTATGGACTTATTTCTCAGAGTTGATTGTCTTATATGTTTAATGAGCGGTGACTGAAGGAAGGTTTTCTCTAACATTTATGAGGTCTTCCTCTCATAGAAGTTTGTGATATCTAATAAGGTCACCTTGCCCATTGCAGTTTCTCAATGGAGACATAAATAGGGTTTGTTTTTCTCTCTTCTGTCTCATTTTTGGAAAGTTTGGAGGAATTACGTATTTCGGAGATCTTTATTTGTCTGTTGAATTTTGTTGAAATTGGCCACCAAGTACTTCAAAAGTTATTGTGAAGGGAGAGAAATGAATAGGAGACAGAGATGATTTAGACAGTGACACAGGGTATGATTGCATTTTTATTTATTAAACCGGGCTAAAAGCATCGTGGTAGTTTGGATAACAGGTTAATTGAATATCCTGGTCAAATTTTCAGCTTGGGTAACAATATTCTCACTGTTTAATTCATCTGTAACTTTGGCTACCTAGGCCAGTCTTCTCATTAAATTGTTCTGTGTATCTGCCAAAAGCTGTTAAACAGCTGCTGCTTTTCATGGCCTGATTGGTTATGTTTCTGTGGTTGATGAAGTACTACTTCATCAATGTGAAAAGAAATATGAACTAAAGTACCTCAGTATTTTTTTAAAATGGAGTATAGTGAAAGCTAAGTGCTGGATATTGCTGGTACTAGCCATAAACTGCCCCATTTTCACTAAGACACATAATATGTTTCTGTGTGTGCATATCTATATCCTGAAGGTTTTCTGTAAGACTCATGTACATATGTATTTTCAATAATGGGAGGTAGAGGTGGAATCATAGAATCATAGAATGGTTTGGGTTGAAAGGAATCTCAAAGATGATCTAGTTCCAGCCCCCTGCCATGGGCAGGGACATCCTCCACTAGACCAGGTTGCCCAAAGCCCAAAGCCCCATCCAACCTGGCCTTGAACTCTGCCAGGGAGGGAGGGGTCATCTACAACTTCTCTGGGCAACCTGTTCCAGTGCCTCACCACCCACAGTGAAAAATTCCTCTTATCTAAATTTCCTTTCTTTGAGTTTGAACCCATTACCTCTTGTCCTATTACCAGATGCCCTTGCAAAAAGTCCCTTCCCAGCTCTCCTGTAGGCCCCTTAGGAAAGCCGCTATAAGATCTCCCTGGAGCCTTCTCTTCTCCAGGCTGAACAATCCCAATTATCTCAGCTTGTCTTCATAGGAGAGGTGCTCCAGTCCTCTGAGTATATTTGTGGCCCTCTTCTGGACTTGCTCCAACATGTTGGGCACCCCAGCACTAGACACAGGCTTACCATAGTGGAGTAGAGGGGGAGAATCACTTCCTTTGACCTGCTAGTCACGCTGGTTCTGATGCAGCCCAGGACATGGTTGGGTTTCTGGGCCCAAGTATGCATTGCTGTCTCATCTTGAGTTTCTTATCCACCAAAACCCCCAAGTCCTTCTCCTCAGGGAGAGCTGTTCTCAATCTCTTGTCCTCCCATCCTGTAGTTGTGCCTGCGATTGCTCAGCCCCGTGTGCAGGACCTTGCGCTTGGCCGTGTTGAACTTCATGTGTTTCATATGGGCCCACCTCTCAAGCCTGTCAAGGTCCCTCTGAATGGTAGCCCTTCCCTCCGGTATGTCAACCACACAGCTTGATGTCATTGCTAAACTTGCTGAGGGTATGCTCAATCTCACTGTCCGTGTTGCTGATAAAGATGTGCTGGTCCTAATACCAACCTCTAAGGGCGCCAGTTGTCACTGGTCTACACTTGGATATCAAGCCGTTGACTGCAAGTCTTCAAGTGCAGCTATCCAGCTAACGGCTGCAGAGGTCTATTGCAGAGTAATTTTTCAATGGATTCTTGATTTGTTCAGAAAATTTTTCCTGAATATTTCCTTTATTTTTGTTTACCAGCTGGTCTTGATTATACTCCCCTGGTTGTAAGACTAGCTGATCCAGTCTGCAAAGTTTGAGATTTTATGTCTGCTTTCAACATGAGAAGTGCATCATGTTTACCAAACAGGCTATGTCATGGGAGATAGCAGTATTCTCAAGACCCTTGTTGGACGTGCTTGAAGTTTCTATAAATGGAATTTTGCTTGGAAACACAAGGAGGGTAATGGACAACCTCAGAGTTTAAAGCCAAAAAAAGTAAGACTATGTTTTTAATATCAGCACTCCTTATCATCTGAAAATTCACAGAAGGATGTTTGGGAGACTGGCAGAAAAGGTTGTAGTAGTTACTGTTTGCCTGAGTGCAAGTTTTTGTAGTGGGGATAAGGAAATTATTATAGATTTCAGTATGTGGAGGAGGAAGAGATTGACTGGGGTTTGACCTAAGTGCCAAAAAAAAAAAGAGAGAGAACATGGTAAACATTCCCAAAGTCAGCATGGATGAGGCAAACAAGGCTGCATCAGGTTTGGTTCCCTCCATGTTGCTGAAACAGTGCCATTTTTATCTTTGTATTACACCCCCAGACTTGTAGCATATATTCTGGTTCTACAAAAAGACACTTACATTTAAGGGCTAAAGAGGTGAAAATTTACTCAGAGAGCACTCTGCCAAGTTTTATGTGGTATGGATGGATGTAGTGTAGAGTTTTATGGAGATAGACCCAGACTTTCTGTAGATGGGTAACAAGATCAGGATAGGAAATGGTAGTCCTATGCTGCCCATGCCAGTTTTCAGGCTATTTTTCTAGTCTCAAATGCTCACATAGACCTGATGTAGCATCTATAAACCCCAAAAAACTTGTTTTCTTTTTCATCACTACTCTTTGATATAATAAAATACATTTATTTTACCCACAAATATATTCTTCCCTGTTACATTCTACTTTTAGCTTGGGTGTGCTGTAGTAGGTATTTTCCATTTAATGAAAGTACTGAGGAAGGCTTCTGAAAACTGTTATCTTGCTTAAACACAGAACTGCATTCTGAAATAGTATATTTCATTCTGCATGATTTCATGAGTCATTTAATAATTATGTTCAGTGCATGTGTGAAGATAATGCTTTCAAGTAGAAATGCCGTTCTTATATTCATGAACTTGTATGACTTTATTAATGTATTGTCACAACAGAGAAGAAACAGTTTGTAAGCTATATTTGATGAAAATACTGTTTGTGTTTATCTGAGTACACATTCTTTTTAAATAGTATATTTCATTGAAATTCTGTCAGTAACGATTTTCACAATCTGTGAAAAGTAGGTTTTTTACATTTAGATTCATAAATTGTATTAATTTTGCTTTTAGTTAAACATCTATTGAACTGAGTGTTGTGATTCACACTTGGTAATTTATTTTAACTGATTTTAGTCATGTTTATGGAAGACAAAGGCATATCTCCTTAGCCATATTGAAAGCATCTGAAATGCTATTTAAATTAAGAATATTAAAATTACTGTCTTCCTGTATTAGGAAACCTCATGTATCTAGTAACATATGACTTGTAACGCTGGAAAAAATTCAAAGCTAGCATTCAAAAAATTATCTAGGAATAAGCTTTGATTTAGGGGTTTTTAGTAAGTGAAGCATATAAATGGATAGAATATAAAATAATGAAAACAAAGGCAGCAGAAAGTAAATTATTCTCTCTTCCTTTGCTTTATTAGAAGATTCCATCTTTTGCTACCTTTCCCTTCTCTTTGTTACTTTCTTCAGCTTTCCCTGGACACTTTCTCCCCACATTTTACAATATCTCATGTTGTTTCCTGAGTGTATCCACTGCTTAACCTTTTTCTCTTATCCTCAAGAGTCAACTTACAGTAGTTAATTTACTGTACTTAAGTTATACTGTGGAGATTTCTTTGTTACATGCCCGTCCAGAAATAATTTCAACATTGTGATAGATGAGTTTATATTTCATCTGAATTTTATCCACCTTTTTCTTTTGGATTGAAATAATAGATTTTCAAAGCTATGAAGGCTCTTTACTTCTGTACAGAGTTCTCCTTATATGGAACTAAAGCCTTTCTGATGCAGGATTACCTTCCAGAAATGTGTGTAAGGTTGTTCTTTAAGTGCCAATTAAGGAATCAAAATCTGTCCTAGGCAGAGCTCAGTTGCCCAGACGGTAGAAAGCAGTCCAAACCACCTGCAAACCTGCACTGAGTGAACCTGAAGATGCTAAGCTTTAGAGTCATTTATCTTTATTTTGCTATTAAAAACCTGCATTGACCTTCCTAGAATTTGAGTTTAGGAAAGCCTAATTTGCAGCTCTCTCTTCCTGGAGAAATGCTTATATTACCACTGTTCTGGGATTAGTGAAATGTCTGGTTATTGTTAGGGCAATTATCAGAGGTCTTTAATAAAAATACAAATGCTTTGCTGCCTGCCTCTAACTGACAATGCAGCTTATCTTCCAAACATCAGATGCGGATGCTTTTAAACATACATGGGACCTGTTGTTCATGCTGTTGTGGGACTTCTTTTTCCAAGTAAAGGCTTTGTTAATATTGTAAAGAACGTTTCAGTATTAGTGATCCTTACACAGTGAAATAAGATTTTATCTTGAAATAGGGGTCTAATCCAGTCAACAGTGCAGGTAGTAAAGTATCTGAGCACATGCAAAAGCTACAAATATTTTTTATTAACTATATTTCAAAACCAGTACTTCATCATGAGCTGCAGTTTCTTCGGACCTACAAGGAACAGTTTAGGGAATTGGACTTAGCATCTTTTTTCACAAACTGTGGTTAAAATTTCGAAGCTCTGGAGCTAGTTTGTTGCTCATTATTTATGGTCAAAACAGCAAATAATACTGCAGTGGATACATAGTTAGCAAATAAAGACTTTCCTGTTACAATACTCTTTATTTTTTTTTAAATGTTCTGGTTTGGTTCTTTGGTAAGATCTCAGGCTACAAAAACTGACATGTCAGGCACTATTGTCTATATTTGATGAGTAAACAAGTTCTAATTTCAGTTTAAAACAGCAAGTAATATATGAGCTCTATGAATGTCTTTTCTTGTGTATGCCCAAAGAGTAACTTTAGAAACTATGGACTTCGCTCCTGGAGAATGTCGTTTGCTTGTTATTTGATACAAATAGGAATTGTTTTCCAGTTTCCCAAATTATGATCTTGAAAATGAAGAAATATCCAAAAATAACTTTTACTTTTTCAGATTACAGTATGTGATTTACATCAGTAAATCAACTTTAACTGAAAGTTAAAAAGTCTAATAACTACTTATTACCATTTTGAATTAAATATATTCTGTGAAAAAATCTACTTTGAGATTCACAGAGTATATATATTATGTTGAATGAGAGAATTTGCCATTAGTTTACTTTGAAATGCATACATACTTAACATACTTTGGAGTTATGTTTGTGCTTCATTTGTTTTTGCAGCTAATTAAAGATAAGCTATGTCTTTCCTCGTGGTTTTAATCCAAAAAGTGACATACTGATCAAACCCAGTATTTATACATCTTGCTAGGTTCTTCATCTCCTTGCAGTGCATTATTGCTTTGTCACGGTTACTGAAGAAGCTTAGAGTCGGTTGCTGTCTAAACAGTTGAAGTCAACATCACCAAAAAAGGATTCTGTAGTACAGTCTTGTGATGACTTCCTTATGTGTCTAATACACACTAAATAATCCAGTTCTCGCCTGCGTAAGTAAAAATGAGCAATAAAGCTGGTATGACAAGGACTGCAAGGCAACAGAAACACATCAGTTTGTGTTAATTGACATTTAAAATTCATTAGAAAAGGGCAGAAATTTAGAATATATCATGAGACACTTCATATATATGAAAGCATTTTGCTTCCCTTGCTGCTGAAAAGGAAAGTGAATTTTGAATTTGTAGTTTCATTTCAGGTGAGTTTTCAATAAAGGTAAAATTGTGACTTTCTAAATGCAAGGTCAAATTTTCCTACTTTCATATTTTTTGAAACATATATGTGATCAATGACTTGAATTAAGCAGAGAAGATATGAGGATTAATTTTCAGCTATAGCCTCTGTGTCTAGTTCTATTCCATGTTTCCTTGGTGTATTTTCGCCTCATTGTTCGAAAAAAGCTTCACGGAATAGCAGTATAACTCCAATTACTATGTGAAATCTTTCAGCAAGGCTAAATAAACAGCTTTTCAAGGTCCTCAGCCAACTTAGGAAAGCACTGCAGAAAGGAGTTATCTGTTTTGTAATTGTGCTGAAGTCTACTGTATGAACTGGAAGTTTGCCTCTAAAGAGATAACAGCGTGCTACCTGAAAATAGCGCTTTCGTAAAAGCTGCAGCAATGCCAGGAAAAGAGAAAAGGTTATGCCAATGCATACATCTTTATGTGTTTAAATAGAGCTGTTTCTTTTTGCTGTCATAGAAAGTACCTCTTCCCAGTCCTGAGGACTTGAAACACTTTCCCTGAGAACAACACTGAGGATAATGTTAAAAGCTCTGTCCAAGTAGGATTTGCATTAGGAACAGTATTGCTACAAGATAAATTTAGGCCTTGCTGGTAATCATTTTTGTATGATATAAAGGATCCGCTATCACAGAGCCAGAAAATAAAAAAGATATGGGTTTTTTAAAAGTATTTTTAAATAGAAAAATATTTAATGACTTTTTTTAGAAGCATTTTTTTTAAGGAATCTAAAATTATTCTTTGTCTGGTAGACATCCACACAAGATTATGACAGAGATTCTTTCATGCTTTGTCTCCATCGGGATTGTTTTCATTTCCTTCACATTTATAAAGAACTTCAAGCCGTTCAGTGTGCTTCACAACCCCAGTGAAGATTATTTCCTCATTCCTACCCCTGAGTTAGCTTTGCAGTTGTGGCACATATGTCACACTTCCCCTAAGTGTATACATAACCAGAAAAAACATGACAAATGACCCCACAAAAATTAAAAGTTCATGCCTACTAGTGTTTTGACACTCCTGGTGTCATCTCCAGTGAAGGGAAATTGAAGACCATAAAAACAAATCTTACATGCATTTCATGGTCCTTAAATTAAATTTTTTACACAGAAAACTAATCTTCAATGCAACTCAAAGTGACAAAATACCAGATCCTATCTGCAGAGTGTAACTTCACTATGTGTTTACTTCACCAAAGTAAACGTTTGTAGTTCCTGTTCTTAAGGTAGTGTATATTGATAATAAAGGAGGAATTTAAAGTAATTGAGAGCATCCGAGCAATAAAGTAATGGAGAGCAGCAATTTAAAAATCAATACAAACAGCATGGGATGCATCCATTTTGTCAAATACTCAAATAAATTTCTCTTAATGTTCGCAATACCTAGAGACATAGAAATGACTCTAAAGTAGCCAGAACTCTGTTTACATCAGCCAGGGTAGGAGTATTACTGCTGACCTCCTGATATAATAAAAGTTTGAATGTGATCACTTAAGGGGAGTTCTTAGATGTTCTTTCCAAATAGTCAGTATGCTAAATAAATGCACTTGAAATAAATAAAAAACTGTATACCTTGTAGGGCAAACGTTGTGTTTTCTTTGAACTATTCATTAAAATTTATTACTTAAAATGGTGACATTGGTTTTCTTAACCTTTTTATGAAGGAATATTATTTAAATTCAGATTAATGTGACTTTCTGTTTATCTAGAGAAGACAGGACTTTTTTACTATCAGAAATACTTGGTGCAATGGTGTATACTAGAAACAAGTTAGCTCCTTTGAAGTGCTATTTTTAAATTACAGTAAAAAAGACATAGCAAATTCTGGTGTTTCTTTACAAGTAAGTAAACTGAAATTTTATCAGCAAAGTTGGAGGTTTTTTGTGCAATTAAACATAAACCATATTGCCTGTTCTTCATGAAAATATGTTCTTGCAATACAAAATTATCAATATTTTCTATTAACAAAGTAATCTAAGTTTCAACTTAGGTTCACCTTCTTTCCAACACAGAATAAGATATTTCATTATGCATGTCAAATATATGAAAATTACTCAGTGTGTACATTTCAAGTTAAAAATCCACACCAGACTTCTGCTCAGCTTCGGAGTTAACTGTGTAAGGATGAAGGTGCTGAAAGTAAGGTGAAAACATCCCAGAAAACAGATATGAGTATTATATTGGAAGGGCAGATTGGATATATGCTCTCTATAAAAAAAAAAATGTAGAGAGGAAAAAGTAACTCAGCATGGCAAATCAGAAGATTAAGAAAAATAATTAGAAGCAATGAGTTTTACTTCCCATATCTGAAGGTGTGTGCAAATGAACAAAATAGAAAAGGTCATGAATTCTGGCACCTTAAATCTAAAAATGATACTTCTGGGCAAAAATGTTTATGGAACAATGAACATTATAAGTGATGATAAATCTTCCTTCAAACATGACAATGGGCAAAACCTGCCAGGTAGTTTGTATGGTAAATGGATGATCAGAATCTAAAAACAGAGGTCAGAGAAATGAAGGATATAAGAATTATGCAAAATTAATTATTTGTGTTTCTGTTAATTGTGAAAGAAACTGGAGGCCTTTCTGGGGTAATTATCAAAAGATCTATTTCAGAATAAAAGGACTATATAAAAAGCTTATCTGTAGGACAATGTAGAGAAAATATATAGTAATATTCAAAATTAGGAGATATCCACTAAAGACCTTGGAAAGAACTCAAGAATAAAATAAGTGAACTATTAATGGTGATAAAAGGCCAGCTCTAAAGACTACAGAATCCTAGATTAATTTAGATTGGAAGGGACCTCTGGAAATCATCTAGTCCATCCTCCAGGAGGGAAGGTTTTGATTAGATATTAGGGGTAAGTTCTTTACAGAGAGAGTGGCAAGGTGCTGGAGCAGGCTGCCCAGAGAGGTGGTGGATGCCCCATCCCTGGAGGTGTTCAAAGCCAGGTTGGATGGGGCCCTGGGTACCCTTTTGTAGATCCAGGCCTGGAGGTTGGTGGCCCTGCCTGTGACAGGGGAGGTTGGAGCTCTGTGATCCTTGGGGTCCCTTCCAACCCAGACCATTCTATGATCTGTCCTTTGATCTTTCTCTTAACCTCCTGAATGTCTCCTTTTCTTTTTCAAAGAAAAACTATGTATTTGACTCTGACCATTGCACACAGTGCAGTGCTCTTCCTCCTTGCCTTCACAGCATTTCTTTCCCAGGTGCTTGTATCCATCCATTGCAGCATTTCAGCCATGTGGGCTATCCAATGTATTTTTGTAATTCCAGTGGGATCATTGTCCCACGGGTGTGCATGCATTACTCTTCTTTGTTTCCCATGCTGTGTTTATTCATGTACAGACACTGGAGATGGATGGACCACCAGTCATGCCACTTTTATAAGGAAAGGGAAAGAGTCTTCTCCATCATGCTGTCCCCTGGATGCTTTTTAGCTGCCCCCCATGCATTCACTTTTGTAAGGCTAGAGAAACCCTCTCATGATGCACCTAGTTTAAAACTTTCCTCACTAAGTTATCAAATATGCTCTTACCCAAATTGATCAGGTGGGTCCCATATCAGTAGTTCTTACTCCTTAAAAAGGCTCCTATGTAGCATAAAAGATGCGATCATAAAAGATGAACTGTCTGTTTGAATACCATGTCTGAACTGCTTCATGAACAGAGGTAGCGAGGACCAGTTCTTCATGTCTTGTGACTATAACATCTAAGATTTCCTTTGTTGGATCACTCCAGGGTATCACCAGTTAGCTTTAGTAAACGTTAAATTAATATTGGTCGAGCAGGAGACAAAAAGTCTGCTTTGCAGTGCTTCCTAAACAATTTTAGATGTACCTGGACATCTATACCTGAATCACTATCTTGTCAGTGACTGTTTCTTTTCTTCAGAAATATCAAAAAGAAAATCCAAAAGGAGTTAACATCAATATTCCCCATTGAGGAGGTCTGGGAAATTTTCGTATGTGCCTCTTCTTTCTGAAGGATGACTCTGAAGAAATGTCCCAAATTAAAACATCAGTAGAAGATATTTTGGGACAAATTAATAAAATTAATAATTATTCTGTCACCAGGACCAGATGGTATGCACTCATTTTCATAAGGAAAAAAGTTCTTTGTGTGCTTTTCTGGTAGAAGAAGCAAGATAGCATCAAATGTGGCTTTACCTTAGTTTTCTGCCCCATGAGCTTCCAATATACTTAGGTATTGCTAACTGCATGATTCTAGCTTTGCTTCAACAATGTATTCCCATCACTTATTCTTCCAACAGCTGGCATATGTTGTAGAACAGTGATGAGAAACACAAATAAATCTTCAAATATTATGCAATTGCTACTAATTGTTCTATGCAAACAAAGAGAATTTTAGCATTGTCAGAGTGGGTAAAATACCCCCAGGCAGAATATCTGTCTCAGTACTTTGAACAAATAAAAGAGCAGTAGTGTCAGTGTAAGCCAAAATGTGACCTTCATTCTGTCATATTCTATTATATAAATGGTTATAAAGGGATTTCAAAGGAAGAGTCTCTTAAGAATAAGGAAAATGTAAAGTAAGCAGAGGCAATCAGATGTTTGCAAGCAGTTGGGGAAGGATGTTTTAAGTTGCAACCCTTAAATAAGAGGATAATATTCCATAAGCTTCTGAAGATACTGTGGACATCTCCTTGTCCATTGTAATGCAATATGAAACAGTTTTACTTAAAGAACAAAGTCAATGTCTTAAAAATACGTTTTTTCTGTAGTTGTCTCAGAAGTGCTGTAATTTTTCTGGACTGGACAATGATATTGTAAATTCAAGTGAAAGAGCTTTTCTCTAGTGGATGTAGAAATTTTAATATGTATTTGAGGATACAAGACTGTAGAGCAGTCTGGAAATAAATAGTAGACTCACATGTCCTTATTTTTTGTCTGGCACTTTCTTCCAAGTCTGAATGTATTGCTTTTGCAGGTATAACAGTTTGTAGTGTAAAAACATGGTATCAAGAGTAAGAATTTTTATTTCATTAAATGTCTGAAATGTCAAATTGTTTGCCAGGTTTCCAATTTCTAATACAAACCAGAAATGTATATTTCAAGAGCAAAAGTATGTTTTACTTTTGATAGAATTTTCAAATAATTTACAATTTGGTGTAGACATTGTAAAGGCTGTAGCAGGTAAGATGGAAAAAACAGAGCATATTCCAGAACTTTTATCAGTTAGAATGACATATTTTGTGCCTACATGCAATTTTAAGTAAAAACATAAACTGTAGTGAAATTCTATAGCCTGAAGGAGCTACCACATGTTGCAAAACTGTTCGCTGCTTCTGGACTGTCACAAGTTTGTAACACTTTTCTATTTCAAATGAGGAATCATTCGTTTTTATTAAAGCAAGAATATTTTTCTGGGAAGGAGGTTTGAAACTGCTCAGATGGCATTCTTATTCACCATACAGGGATTTTATAATCTTGGTAATCTCCTCAAAAGAAAGGTAGTGAAATGTCTATTACATTTAATCTGTATAAGAATATTATTGTTGCTTGCTATTTTAGAACTCGTTATTATTCTGTTCAATATATTTAATTTAGACCATTTAAATGGTATCACAAGCTCTTATTAACATAAACTAATGGAGGAGAAATAGTTTGCTTAAGTGGAAAATGTGGATAATGGGGCAATGTTCATTTGAACAGAGCTGAATGGTTTGGTTGGGTTTTTTTTTCTTTTTCCTTGCATCTGTATAACTAATTCTCATCCCCAGAAAAATGGACTGGGGGATCCCTCCTCTATGCTGTCCCCAGGCCATGCCTGACAGAGTGCTAGGTGTATAGGCCAAGTTGATCCAGGATGCACGCTGTCAGTCAAAGAGCACAGGTGTTCCCAGCACAGGCCTTGACCCTGCATAGTTTACTATTCTGTGCGTAATGCAGGAAAATTCTTAGCATAAAGAATGGCCTGTGTACCATAAATTGAAGCCACTGTGTACCAGAAAAAGTGTTCCTTTGGTGACTCTCTAAAAATCTGTCCAAACGTAACTATTTTTTGAATCCTAAAAATCAGTTAGTTTGTCACCACTGAGAGAAATGTTTCAGCCAGTCTTAGAAGTTTCTGCTCATATTTAAGTTTCTGGTAACATTTCTCCAGACAAGATTAATGTATCATGACAACTGAATGACTCACAGAATCCCAGAACTGCAGCAGTTAGAAGGAGCCTCTGGAGATCTCAGAATCACAGAATTGTAGGGGTTGGAAGGGACCTCCAGAGATCATCGGGTCCAACCGCCCTGCCAAAGAAGGTTACCAAGGACATAACGAACAGGTAGGCGTCCAGATGGGTCTTGAATATCTCCAGAGAAGGAGACTCCACAACCCCCTTGGGCAGCCTGTCCCAGTGCTCTATCACCCTCACTGTGAAAAAGTTCTTCCACATATTGGTGTGGAACTTCCTGTGCTCCAACTTGCAGCCATTGCCCCTTGTCCTGTCCACACAAACCATAGAAAGAGGAAATGCCCATTTCCCCCTGTATTCCACTCTTGAGATATTTATAAACATTAGTAAGATCCCCTCTCAGTTTTCTTTTCTCAAGGCTGAACAACCCCAGTTCTTTCAGCCTGTCCTCGTAGGGGAGATGCTCCAGTCCTTTAAACATCTTTGTAGCTCTCCGCTGGACTCTCTCCATGAGATCCCTGTCTTTTTTATACCAGGGAGCCCAGAATTGGACACAATAGTCCAGGTGGGGCCTGACCATGGCAGAGTAGAGAGGGAGGATGACCTCTTTTGAACTGCTGGAAATGCTCCTTTTGATGCACCCAAGGATCCCATTGGCCTTTTTAGCCAGATCATGTAGTCCAACCCCCTGACAGAGCAGGATCACCTCGAGCAGGTTGCATCCAGGTGGGTTTTGAATGTTTCCAGAGAATGGGACTCCACAACCTCTCTGGGCATCCTGTCCCAGTGCTCTGTCACCCTCTGGTGACACCCTCTGTCACCTGGAATTTGATTTTCCTGATTAGCTTCTGATTTCAAGTGATTCTTGTCTGATTTAATTATTTGTCTTCTTTTTAAATAATTTTAAATTTTAAATAATAAAAATGGATCATAAGAAGATAATTTATGTACTGCAGATGGTAACTATCAGTCTTGTTGAAGAACTAAAACAGTTGTTTGATTTTACATATCCAAAGTTAGACAAAATTCTATAATCGGATATTTTGTTCAGGATTTTGTTCGTTGAGTTACTTGCAAACTATCTTAAGAATTCTATGCCAGACTTTTCCAGTAAATGACTATAATAAGGACTGGATAGAAAGACCTTATCTGCATCCAATGTAATGTGCATGTCGGTTCTGAATAGGGGAATCATTTAGCTGTCACTGAATAAAAGAACTAAAATCCTAGTGAACAAAAACTACCTCTGGTAGATTACAGTAAAAGTTCTGTAAATTTGCCAGCCATCTTCTCTGCATTTCTTTTCTTGGAGTGTCAGATAATACCTAGATTGCATTGTAAAGCTATATTACTTGCAAAGAATGACAACCTTCCCCTTTCACCTAAAGAAAAGCCTTTTGATACCCAGAAGGATCAAATGATCAGAATAGGAGAAGATGCTCTATTCAGCTCTCAGAATCATTTGTAAAGACTATCATGTTATAATTTATAGATGAAAAACTTATTAGATCCGAAAATCATCCTTGTATGTTTAATTTTGATTTCTCCTTCGTAGCGAGAAAGTCCATTATACAGTAGACTAAATGCACACTGTTCTTATTTTCCACAAAGACAGTATTTTTATTAAATTTTAAGGAAAGGAATGGTGATTCTGCTAGCCTTTCTAGAAGGACAAGGTAGCTCTCAGTATTCCTTGCCTAAATTTTTCCTTTCTTCCACCTGTCTCAAGATGGGTGCTGCAGAGCTCGAGCTAGTAATTTAAAGACTTGTCAATATGAACACAGCCAGTTAAATGGTTCTTCTCAATGTTAGGGTTAGGTTTAACTATGGTGTTATGCATTCTTCCAGTCCATTTAGTTTTCTTTCATTGTTTTTGTTTTGTAACTTCCATGTCAAAATACATTGTTTACTGATTAAGAATGTATTATTGTGCAATTTTTTAAGAGTCTAGGGTATATTATTTCTCATTCAGGAATACATTTGAAGTTTTAATTACCTTAGCACTACTAAGAAAGATTTCTTTAAACAGTAGCATTTTCTGCATTCATATTTAATTCTTATTTACCCTCATTGTTATTTCCACTTGTACATGAAAAAAAAAAAAGAATGAAAAAGGAACAGATAATCATCCCCTTATGAATCATTCTTGGATTTGGAAGGCACTGCTAAGACACAGTTCTGTACAACCCTTATCAGTTAAAATAATAAATATATCTGAATTGCTGTGGTTAACTTTCAGCCCTCAATTTGAGGAGCAAGTATTCCTGAGGTAGTGACTAAGGGAATGTCTTCGCTGTGCTTCAGGTATCTCTTCTCAGCATGAACAATGGAAGTTGCCTTCTTATCCTACAAGCTGTGTCACACCATCCTCACACCACCTTGCCTTCTTCTTCAGCAGAAAGCTTCATTCTTTACTTCTTGATTTGTTCATCATTATGAGTAGGGAAGGGAAGAAAATGCACCAAGTCGGGGAGAGAAGGAGGAAAGTTACTGCAGTAGAATTAACAGTCTTTATGTGCTCACCATCATCAACATTTGCATAACTTCTGAACCTATTGTATATAACTATCTTAGACTAGAAGATCTGAAAGCAGTAACAAGGTTTGCAGTTCAATGGAATTCACGTTTTTGGTTGAGCTATTGCTGGATCCTGAGCTAAGGAGCTTTTAAAGATCTGGGCTTGACTATTACCGTCATTTTGACTCTCATTGTCTCAAGAGACTACACTAGGATCCCTTGGGTTTCTCCCATCCTGAGCAAATATTTTAAAACAAGAATTCTTAATTTCAATTTTCTAAAATTTGGTCCACTGGTGAAATCTAGATTGACCTTCTTTCAGGAAGGTGAACTATGAGCAGTATTTCCCTAAAATATTATTAAAAGGAATCATGGAATATCAGACAAGTTGCGAATATCAGACCAGTTGCAAAAGAGCATAAATCTCTGCAATCTGCATAAGTAGAGAATTCCATCCTGGGAGGCAGTGGCAGTGTATAGCATGTTTTGTAGTTGGGGAGTGAGCAAGTGCAGATCCCTGCTTTCCTCCTCCTCCATCTAAGAGGAAGTGGAAGTTATACTAAGGAATATTGCAAGGCTTAACAGCTATTACTGATACCAGAGTCCCCACTGTAATGTTACTGAGCACTGGAATGATTTAATCTCATCCCAGTTCAATTTGAAAGAAAATAGAAGCACCTTAAAGTAGCCCCTTATTAGGAGTGGACAGAGAAAGAGGAGGATGTCAAGGAAGTTCTTCATGTGTTATATTGGCTGATTCTTTTTTTTTTCTAACTTCTAGAAAGGCAACTACTAGTGAGAGTGTTCAAAGAAACAAGTTGCATCCCCACAAAAAGGCAACTGTGGCAAGAATATAATGAAATATGATAGTTAAGTTAAGCAGCATCTTAGGATAGAGAACAAACTTCTGTAGTACAGTCCTGAAGTTGAGGGGCGGCCAGGAGGTAGAGGGGAAGGAAAGAAAATTTTAGAAGAGTGAAGGTCATGTTGAAGAAAATTTAAGTTGATGTACCAAACTGGAAATGACCACTTTCTCATCTGTATATATGTTGGTAACATTTAAGTGGAATTAAACTGTCTGCAGGTCCAGGGCATGTAATGGATTTTTATGCTGGAAGCAGAAGTTCTCATTAAGCATGGAATCTTCGTCAAGTGAACAGGAATAAAATATCCCGCTATGACTGCAACAGAAGCACATTTTAAACTCTGCTGCATACATAGCTGCCTAATTTATCTTTTTACCTTCCTTTCTTACTAAATCCAGCTACTGCAGCTGGATTTCACATCTGCAACAGCCACGTATCTAGAATATAAACAATGATGGAAGAAAGCAGCACATTTCTTGAGTCTGAATGCAGTTACAGCACCAGTAACTCCAGCAGTGTATCCAAGGCAGGGAAAGCTGTATCAGAAGTAGTTACACTTGCTGTTCAGCAAGTAACTTGAATTTAAGTTGACTAACATTATTCATGATTTATACCTAGTATCGTTATTTAGGAAACTTTATTTGGATTATAGGTAAAGGAAAGCAACAGCATTTTATGGAAAATTTCTAATTCAGTCAGCTAGACCAAGGAGAGGGTGCAAAGTTTCAACGTTGGCTTTGAGGGAACCCCTAAGGCTAGTGAGTGTCTAGAAAACTAGCAAAGAGGTTCTGAAGGCAAATCTTAGGCTGAGATAAGGGTAACTGAAGACCAGGACCTGAATGTTAGCAATCTTTGAAATATTTTTACTACCACATGCAAGACCACGTGGAAAGAACACAAGTAAGGAAGGAGGCTCAAATTCGTTAGGAACTGTGAATATTTTTGATAGGAATGACATCTTCAACAGAAATAGAACCAGGCACCTGACACTTTAAAAAATATTAGAGCCTTTTAAACTTAAGGTTGAGGGAAAGCTGACTAGCACAGAGGAGTACTTTTGGAACAAATGAAGAGGGAAGTTATAGAAAATACACATTCCCAGCTACAGGATAAAAAAGAATCTTGTAGTAGGATATGATGAATAAAGTCTCCTTTAAATTGGAGGTAGAAGGTGGAAATAAGGGAAAGATATACATGGTTCTGTAGTCTCAAGGTACTACATTAAAACTCTTAGCCCTAAGGAAGCTAAGAAACTAAATTAACCTGGATAGTCATGTTGAAAAGATAACAGAAGATAAACAGTCAGTGGATAAAACCAAGTTAAGAGCATACAGGAAAGACAGAATAGGACATGCAAGTGGTACCATGTGTTAACAGAAGAGTATTGTAAAGACAAATTGAAAAAGCAGTTATATCAACAACTCAGCAGTTGTATCAACATGTTCATGGATTGAAATGTGCAATCTGAACAGAATATTATTAATAGTATAAATATGATTGATAACATTAAAGATTATATTGCCAGTGACCTGACCACAGTGATTACAATGACTGTGGCTTGCTGCAGTGAATCAGAAATACTGTGAGAGGAAACTTTTTCCTCTTACCCTTTTAGTACAAATGTCATAATTAGGTCCAAATTCAGACCAAATTTTTAGATCCCATAAATGACTGGTTTTGGGAGCAGTTTCTCAGGAAGCAGAGTAATTTCCTGGCAGAGCACAAGGTCTCTTTCATGTTGCTGTCAAGGAGTATATTGTAACATTGTCCATGTTGATGTTAAGAGTAAATATCTTTGATGGAGTAACAAAAGCTGAAGAATCTTAGTCATTGTGCTTAACTTTTAAAAGGGCGCTATGTAAAAAGGAAACAGCCTGTGAAAAGGAAATAAATTTTTGCATGTGATTATTTCAAAATATATCCAATGCTGAGGGTAAATGTCAGCTAAAGCAGTAGGATCAAAAAACAATATGAGAAAAGTGTTAGAAGCAGGAGGTGTTCATAAAAACATGTTAGTTCTATCAAATGTTGTAAAAAGAATCAAAACTCCAATAGCCAAAATGTAACAACACAGTAAGAGTCAAAGCAGAACTTGAAAAAACCCA
>VZTU01022777.1:0-10436 GCA_013400835.1 Zapornia atra
TAAAAATATAAATATATATATATTGCATAGCAATGAGCACAACCTCAAAAGCTTAGAGTCCCTTTAGAGACAGTCAATTTAATTCCAGTTGCTCACAGTAAGCTCAGAAAACAGTAGGTCTCTCATTTCTTCAGATCTTCTCTTTCTTTCTTAACTTTACAACTTCCTGGTAACATTTTCAAAAGCACATAATGTCTCTGGGTATCGAGCTTGACAGCTGTCAAAAAAATTGACAAAATATCTAATTCAGGTCTTGCTTACTGTGCAGGCAGAGCTGCACAGATCTCAGCAAGGAAACTGCTGGATGCTATGCAGGTTCCTGGGTCGGTCCTTCAGCATCTGATCCATCCTGTGCTGCTGAGGCTCTTTTACAAGAGGTAATGAGTTAGAAAGTTTAAAACTTGCATATGTCAAAATAAATTGCAGCTATTTGGCTGGTTTGAGTCTATAGTGATTGGCAGGTGGTAACATGGGCTTGGGGATCCTTTAGAACAAGTTTCTAAGTTTGCTTGCATTTTTTCTCCTGAATCTCAGTGTAACTTGATTTTTTGCTTAAGGGTTCCAGCACCTGTATTTGTGTAATTTTGTAAAATACATTTGCATGAAATACTCGCTCTTTGGTTATCTTCCCCACCAAAAAAAGGTTATACACCACATGAATCTGAAGAAAGCTAGAAAAGATTATCCCTAAAAACTCATATTCTGGAAACGGAACGTTTTCCCCCGTTGCGTGTAACATCATTACCTTGGGAAATATGCACATCTCTGAATTCTCCTTCCTATTGCCACTCTTAAGAATGCTTGTATTTCAATTAATGAAAAAGATTATGCTTTAAAGATGAAAGAATATAAAACTTTTAACTTTCTGAATCGCATGATCTGGGACCCGAACCTGGTAACACAACCAGGATTTATAGAGCAGCTCCTCTCTTCATGCTACCATGGCACAAGAAAAATGTACAATTTACAGGTGGCACTGTTGTAGTCCTGTCACCAGTGTTAGTGTTACAGAGCAATTGTGCTCTGTGAGTCTGAGTGCCAAAAACCAGGACAGAGAGTGTTTCTGAAATCTTGGTGCCCACACATAGAGTAATACCCACCATTCTACGTGGGTGAGAAGGATAGATGCACTGCTGCCAACAGCACACCCTGTATCTACAGAGCATTCACTGAGAAATACTCAATCAGCAAAAGGGAGACTGGGAGTTGCATAGAATCAAATGAGGAAGTGGTATTGGGATTTTTCTTTTGGATTTTTTTTTTTTTTGTTGTTGTTTGTTTGTGTTTTTGTCATCACCTGCCTTCCTACCCTCCCCCTGTTTCACACCACAATGTTGCAGGACACTGTGCACTGGCTTTGCTTTTAATAAGCAATAATAAAGGTGACTTTGTAAAGGAGTAAACAGAGATGCAAATCTAAGAGAGAAAGTTAATTTGCTGTAATCACTATCTTGATGCCTCGGAAAGCCGGAATCAAAACTCAATAGCCTTGGTGACTATTAAGCAGGTATCCTTTATTGCAGCGCTGGGCACACATTTGGAGGAGCGATCCCCTGTGTGCCCAGCGCTGCAATAAAGGATACCTGCTTAATAGTCACCAAGGCTATTGAGTTTTGATTCCGGCTTTCCGAGGCATCAATCTCTCATCTCCAACTATGATCTGCATTCCCCAAGAAATATCCTTCATTACATATTTGCAACCCAGCCATATACATGAAAATTAAATGTATATTTGAGGTACATCATCTACTGCTACAAAACAGCTGTCTGTTAATCCAATTTCCACTGCAGCACTGGAAGGCAAAAAACTAAAGTAAAAACAAAACAATAAATCAGAATAAGAGTGAAAGAGAATTAGAGAGAGAGAAAGAAAAAAAAAATCATTCTGTGCTTAGTTCCTGTGGAGAAAAATGATCTCCTCAATCACAAGGTAAACTCTTCGCAGCAGTGTTATGCTTGTGCATCAAGTCACTGAACATGACCCATTCCTAAGACAGTAATATTATTAAATTTTAACCCCTGATATAGCAGTGAATTTGCAGTGTCAGCAACACAGAGTTTTAGCTTCGGGAGAATCATAGAATCATGGAACAGCGATTACCAGATACACCTGGCTTTTATATCCCTCCAGTAGATCTGTGCCCATATTCTGTTAAAAAGTAAAAATTAAAATGTAGAGGTAACTTCCTGAGATAAATAGGGCTAAGAATATAGATCAGGTTTTGGTAAGATAACTCAGATATGCAAAAACTGCTTGGGTTCTATGCCCAAAATAGAAGTTGGACCTGCCATGGGAAACAGGGGTCTCTGGAAAGCTGCTTCTCCTGCTTCTTCCTACAGTTACATAGCACCCAGACATGGCAGTGGCAGTGGATGAAAAATTTCCCAGTGTGGTTGAGGTGGGAAGGCCTCTGCAGACCATCTTAAATTTTGCATTAATAACTTTACCCTAAGGCTCAAATCAACAGACATAAAATTAATTACAACAGTGGGATGATGTTTGTTTTTTTTAATATATCTAAGATTTTGTACAGTCTCAATTATAGTTCTGATCTCAGTCGCTTAGATATAAAAAAATCCTGTAAAATAAGCTTTGTTTTTTAACAAATGGCAGCTACTGTGAGTCTGTAATGAGGAGTCTGACACTAAGCTGGAGTTGTCTTGTATTTGTTAAGTGTAAGAAGTGGGTTTCCATCTCATTAAAACCAATGGGAGTCTTTAGAGAGACATGCAGCAGTGGGCTCGGATCAGAGGCTTCAGAAAAATGACATCTGATTAAGCTAGAAATGTCAGGCTATCAAAACTTGGAAGAAACTAGGTTAAGGAGGTGAGAGAGAGAGAGACTGCTAGTACAGTGTCTGTACAGAGTTGGCTACGCAGCTGTAAACTTCGATTAAAATTCTGAAATCCGTATGCATTAGTTTTAGAGGTAATGGTGGAAAGCGTGGCCTACAGTGGGGCACAGGAACTGGTTAACAAAGATGTTGCACAAAGCAAAGGTGAGGACCGGTGCTTGGTTTAAAGAATGCACGTTTCTGTAATAATTAGAGTAACGTTACGGCACCCTGAAGCTGAAACTTTGAGGTATGTGCAAGAGGGAACATGCTGGAAAGAGTTCTAATGGGCAGAGTGACACAAGGCGATAAACCATGTAAAAGCCAAGAGAGAGGCCATTTGTATTTTTGTACTTGAAAAAATTACCTGTTCGGTACAACCTTGGCTTTTTACAGTTCTCCTTTGTATAATATGACGTATGTTGAGAAATAGCACATGATACCCTACAAATGATAGAAAAGATAATGGGATAGGACAGCTTTTAGGATTGCTACAAAGGCTAAATAGAGACTTGTTTTAAACCATGAATTATACCCAGTGTCAAAGATATACTGTTCTCCACTCATTAAAATGCATTTTAAAAATCAGTTTTGGAGAATGGCAAATAACTAGCCAGTGTCATATGAGAGTTGTTTGTTGGGGCTTTTTGTGGGTTTTTTTTTAAATTGGCAGCAAAACCAACCTATGGTTCTGTGCACATTTTGTTATCTAAAAGAGGTGGTAAGAAGATAGCAGCAAAGATTTGGTGTATTATTTTAATGCCTAACAATTTAAAGCAAGACCTGACAGCCATGGTAAAATTTCTGCCTGCAGTACTATACATTTTGTGACCAGACAATAGGTGCTAAGCCCTTAAAACACTTGACTGAGATAAATGGCGCCAGGAGCTGGGACTGAGGTCCTTACAACCTGCTGAGAAATCTTTTTTTCTCTGTACTACATGCATTACACTCAGACTCTTTTTATTCTAGAGAGTAAATCAAAATGAATAAATATTAGCTAATGCCTTTAGTCTTGTGTCACTGCACCTGTAAGATATTGGAAATAAAGAGCTTAATAAGGTGCTTAATCAGAGTGAACTATAACCCACACACTCCCTATAAGAACAGGGAGGAAGAATGGGTAGGGAAGTCAAATCACTCAACAGCAGAGAAAAGGAGTAATGCAGGAAACCTACAGCACTGTCATAATCTGCATCTTTCCCCTCAAGAACTGACAAGTCATGGCAAGAATCTGCAATCCTTTGTTTCCAGTACAGTATGAAGCATGAAGGACTTTGGGTCCCAGAAAGAAAGGATTGCTGGAGGTCAGCCAAGATACAGTTTCTCAGTTCTGAGACCCACAAAAGATGCCCAGACAGTGGCACAGCCCTCTACCTGCAGAGCTGCTGGCTAGAAAGCAGCTCCCATGGGAGCTCTCATACCTAGAGACAGTCTTCACCACTGGACAAGATGTCTACTTTTTTTCCACTTTGACATTTTGCTAAATAAACTTTGTCATCTGTATCTAGACTGGCCTTTGATACACTGGCCTAACTCATATTTGTCTTTTAACTTTATCTGACTTCTAGAAACAAGACTTCTAGGAGAATGTGGTTTTCTGTTTCTTCTGAGAACATCAAACTCCTCCACTGGATAGAGACACATGTGTTGGATGCATCTGTCAATTCAACATGAAACAGAATTTTCTGCACTTAAAACTGTGCAGTTCATGTTTCCCTGGCAAGTTGTGTCAGTGCAGTGAGAGTTGTTTTATGACTTCCCAAATACTGCTGTCACACTTATATACTGTTAGAGGAACTCGATAATGGAAATAACCTGAATCCACACAGAAAACAACTGAAATAGAAAAGTGTGTCTCTTATTTACCCCGGCCTGGAAGCTGCATCTTCCCTTGAAAAGTAAATGCTAAAACAGTGTTTAAAATAATTAATATAATCTGAAGAATAATGCTCCCCCCCCCCCCAACACACCCTACAAATTTAGAAAAGAATAGGTAAATTAGTAATACATAAATAGAAGGAAATATAATTAAAGAGAACTGGAAGAGACCTTAGTAACTTTTTTGCTGAGTGAGAGGAAGCATATTTAGATCCCCATCTACAAACAGTGGCACAGCTTACCCATAAAGACTGCTAGTGACCAGCGTCACAGATTTTTCTTCATGATTTCTATAAGTGGTTAACTTTCTTTTTAGCTAAAATATTTTCCCTAATAGATAAACTAAGCCTCTGTTACTTTATGTCAATTGCAGGTTCTGAGGACCTGCCCAACAGTTTTCTACCAGTATGGAAAATTAGTGTGATATTTGCACCTCAGCCTTTCCTTTCTAATTACATAAAGTAGCTCTTGCTTTTAAAAAAAAACCAATAAAAAAACCAAAAAAACCCAAGAAAAAGCAACCCTGACCTATGACCATTTTTATAGCTTTCCCATTTTTTTAAATAAGTACTGGACCACACTGCTTAAAGCTGGCCAGAGTTCAGTACTTGAGGCCACACCATTACTGGCACAGAGTAACTACAGTTAATGCTTTAGATATTCCCTTAGTGTTTTATGGATTCTAGGACACTTTTTCTGCATTACTGTTTCATTATTGATGCATATTCAGGACATATACTACTATTATAGCTCCAGATGCAGTATTTCTGCTTATTCTTTAATTATGCATTTTGCATAAGAGTGTTCCGTTTCCCCCCAGGCATGACATTCTCACCTTACCTTTTATCCACTGAATACTACTGATTGCAGGGCAATTCTTCAGTTTCTTAAACTCAGCTTGAATTACGAATTCTGTGTCACATCACAATTCAGTATCACCCAGGAATTCAATTAAGTGCTTAAAATATCAATTAGACTCGTGCACAGGACCACATATAAAATCTGTAAAAAATCTCAGAGCACTCCTCAGTGAATGTCTTTTTCAATCAGCACCAACTTTATGATGACTTTCATGTAGATTGTCTTTCCCTGGGTCTCTAAAAGCACTAAAATTAATTTACACAGGGTCTGAATTTCCTCTTTCTATGCACTAGGGCAGCTATCCTACCAAAGGAAGTAGTTAGTCATGTTGATGTGATTTACCCTGACAAGTCCACGCTGATTGCTTCTTATCGCTTCGTGATCTCTATGGTTTATACCAATAGCTAAACCATTTCATTTGTGACCTTTCTGATCTAATGTCCTCACTCAGGACAAGCTCTGAATTTCCCTTCTGCAGTGCCCTGGGGGCTCACCATGCCTTCTCAAATTCCCAATTCCTAGGAGACTGTTTTGGCCAATGCTAGGGTATGCAAGGGCCTGTCATCATGAGCATGCATCCTCCCAAAGCACCTGCTCACGGTCACTGTGGTGACATGGAAACCTAAAAGGGATATCTAAAATTTCCATTGCATTCCCTTTGGCTGCACAAAGGGTAATGAGATGCTCAAGTCCCAAAATGAATAAAGCCACTGAGATTGACTTCCATTGAAACTGAGGAGGTAGCCATGGCAACCAGAAAATAGAAGTACAAATTATTGTATCAACAAACACTACATAGCCAGGCTCCCTGACATCCTTTGTCTTAATGCTAGACTTAGTACAAAAGTTTCTTCCCCATAAAATCGTAGTTTGAAATCTACATGAAGGCAGGCCTGTACCAGTGTATTAGTACGACATTGTGAATGCCACTCTGACATCTCTTTTCAGACATCTCCACTCAGCTCCTATCTATTTTTTGTCCATCTAAGGTTTTCTAGCCTCTGCTTATGCTTTTACCACTCTTCAGATGAAACTTTCCAGCTGAGGTTTCTATCATCTCCCTCATCTTCCTGGCTTATTCTTGCAAAGTTTCCCTCTCTCCCGAGGTCACAGTAAGTGCTTCCACATTCAAAAGGAGCTATGACTTCTGCTATGACTTTAGGAAAAAAAACCCAACAAAACAACAAAACATTTTTGAAAATAAATTCCTTAGCTGCAGGTTTGCATTTTCCTTTTATTCTTAATTCTGCTTCAGATTGCTAGAGTCAGGCAAGAAGAAAAGGAATAGAAATGTTTCAGACAAGGGATTCTCTTGTAGTTGTCCCTGGAGAAAATTCTGACTGTGCTTTACAATCAGCCAGTCTAAAGAAATTAATGAATACAATAGCAGTCATTTGTAGCAGGAATAACTTGTCCTTCCTATATCTTCAGAGAGCAACAAAAATGGGCCTTCAAACTTCCCTTAAAAACAGAAAAGGAAATAACTATAGGCAGTCCAAGGCAGGTAATTGCCCCCACTGGATCATGCAACCCACTAAAATTTGCTCTGATTTTTGACTAAAAAAAAACTTAACGAAGAGAAATGTCTTAACATCAAATATGCCAAAAGAAAATAATACACAGTTATTTCCTGATTTTTAGGGCCCTGTTCTGAAATGAACCATTCTGACAAGTCTTTTAGTCATAGCAAAGCTGTTGAAAAGCTCTATTAATTCTAGCACAATGAGGGGAAGGACCAAAAAGTGCTCCTTATCACAATCAGAGCTTCTGGATGTCCTTTGTGTTGAAATATGCTCTCTAATTGCTGCTGTTATGATACTAAGTGTTCAGTATGCTTGCACGTATATCAAAACTTCCAATGATTTCAGATCCCACTCACGGGCAGGATTCAGCAGCAGCAGAGTCTATCAGTAATAAGGTGGGCTGACTTTATAGGAGTTTTTATCTCAAAAGCCTTTGCAGCATGATCCCAAATCAGAATCACCAGTTGTACAACCTCCTGAGAAACAACACACTTGAAAACAAGTACAAAATTTGTGGATTTTATACTTCTTAGGATGTTTTTGGGTTTTTTTAATACAATGAGATTATTGTCATTGCCTTAAAAGAAGCCTGGTTAGTTTTAAAATAGGCAATAAAATGTCTACAAAATACAAATGCAGAAAAGTGATTCTCCCTCCATTACTGATCGGAGCACACATGAACAGATGTCATATGCAGACTCTCATCCCAGCTATTGAGTTTGCTGCTTCCTGCTAATAAGGGAAAAATTAAGAAGCAGCAAACTGTTTTTCTATAAGGCCCCTCAGTTATTTCACCATCATCTGTGTGGCAGATGCAGCATTGAGGAACTTTACATAAAGATGCCTCTTTCTTCAATGTATCATTTTCAAGAAAACTTTCTTAAAGCCTCAGTGATTGACTTTGGTTAGAATTGCTGTCATCAAGCACAGAATTTAAACTCAGATTATTGAAAGGTACAAATCAAGAGCACATGCATTAGGGTAATGGAACATCTTTGACTGTAGCACCAAAATAATGTTATACTACAAGATATTGAACATAAACACCCCTGAAAGTCAAAATGTTGAGCTTTATATGCCTTTTGAACGAAGATAACATAGGTATTATAGTTCTTTAGGACTAGACAAGTTCTAAATCTTTAGTATGTCTGATCAATACAGATAAAGATTGATCTATACATCTATGTCTGTAGAGACATAATTTGACAATTTACTGTAATAGATAACTTGTCAAAATAAAGTCTTCCAAACAGATTCAAATGTGAAGCACTTTTGCCTGTAATCATTGATGAGTTGCCTCAGAACAGCTTCTGCAAAGAATGACTTACATATTCTTTAGTATAAATTCTGGAGCAACTTTCATCTCTAATACCTGAATTTTATTTTAAATTATACCAATGACTTCCAGATAAAATCTAACAACACACTTGTAATTGTTTGAAGAGCAGCTGATTATTACTTTGACCTAGGAAAGTAATAGTAATTGTTTCATGGCTGGGAGATGTGGACACATTTTCTTAATTGCTGAGAAGTCCAGATGAAAAGAATGTATATCTCAAGTGACATAAGGACATATGTCTACTCTGTGACTATCTTACTGTATGCATTGGAAGTGCCAGCCTCAAAATATTTCTAGCATAACATTTTCAAGTCCCTGCTGAGAAGATGCTATTTCTCTTCTGGCTAGAATGCTACAGCAGCAGATGTGACCATAGGAACTCCAGGAGATTTATAGTAATCTGGAACAACAGTTGGAGGTCAGGGAAGATACCCAAAGGTATCAAAAATGAACATAAAACCCTAGCATTAACAGTCCAAATCACAGCATTTAGGATTATGCATGTAATGAAGTGTGCAGGTATGATCACCCTTTTTTAACTGTAGTGATATGCATGAGGAATACCATTGTAGCTGATCTCCGAGCAATCATAGGTCCCTTTTCTGTGGCTGTGTAACAAGCAGTCAAAAGGCTGAGAAAGATGAAAGAAAAATTTCACAAACTTATGTTCTAACTTTATTTTCTGGCCAGTAATGTCAGCAATAATCAGCAAAATTCCTACTAATGATTGCCATCAGCCATTGCTTTGATTGGTGAATGAAAAGTAGTCCCTTCTCTACATTTTAAAACCTGAATAAACTAATTTTTTAAAATTTATTTTATCCCACTTCATGTTCTATCCCATTTTATTTTTAATATTCTGTTATTTCATTTCCGAATTTGTATAAGCAAAAAGAACAGTTTGTGTCTCACTTCCTACCCGATTCTGTCAGCTAATTAAAACAAGAATGGCTCATCACTAACTCATTCTTACTGGCCACAAGAGAAGCATACAACGTGTGCTTTAGTAGTCCGAGTGGGAATGTGTTCAACAAAAAGATCTCAGTGTTTCATCAGGAGAGGTGAAATTTGCAATAGCAATTTGACAGACTATATTAGAAAGATTTGCTTCAATGATTTGCCTGCAACCACAACAAAGGCTCTAAAGGGGAAAAGAATACAAGACAAAGGAATTGCTGAAGAATTAAAATGAGTGGCAATTATAATTGCAATGAACAGTATCTTGTATAAATGTCACTTTTGTATCATTTTAAAATGCCAGCTTGATTTTGACTTTCTTAAAGTTGTTAAACAGATGGTGAAACCTGAATATACAAGTCAAGAACTAAATACTAAATTGATATACTGAAGTTGAGTTGCATCAGCCAGGTTGTTCCTTTGAAGAGAATATTTTTCACCTACAGATGCTGAAGGTGGCCAGTCTGAAAGATTTTGACAGTCACACAGGAAAACTTTGAACTGTAAGACTGAAGGGGAAACTTGTGTTTAAAACTGAAATCTACATTTAAGTATTCTACTTTGACCTAATGTTTTCACTTATTAACAGCTAAGGCCATTGTAAAGTTAAGCCCTGTCTTTACCGTTCCTTATCACATTGTAACTAACTGCAGATGGTTGTAAATTAATATATCAAACAACACCACACCTGAGTTTTGTGCACGATTCAGTGCAGAAATAACTAAAAGTTACCATGCTGAATGATCCCTGACCTGTTTCAAATACGACCTTTGCGATAAATTTGTAACTTCATAATTTGTTTTGCTGTTGTCCACTGCCAATGGAAGTGCAGCTTGTGCTGCCTCAATCGGCAACACAAATTTCTTGATCTTTCTGTTAAAAAAGATAAATTTTTTAAAATAATTTTAAAAATTTAATTAAAATAATATTAGGACACTAAAAAGTCATGTGCTCCAACTTCATGCTTGTATTTCCTGAATTTGTTTGTGCAATCATAACTTCTCAACTTTATATAAGACACCACTGCTTTGAGGCCATGTC